>JANHJO010002024.1:169807-180786 GCA_032468235.1 Pseudoxyrhopus heterurus | reverse complement strand
CTCCTCCTCCTCCTTCTCCTCCTCCTCCTTCTCCTCCTCCTCCTCCTCCTCCTCCCACAATCAATCCCTGGATAATTGCCTCACTGGTAGAAACCTACTAGCATCCTCGTCCATTAGTTCTGCATTGCCAAATGAGTGTCCTTATTCCTTTGTACCAACCAGGCTGCCCCACTTCACTTTCATAGAGAAAAGGACTTCCTGCTGTTCCCTTTCTCCTCCTGCTTACTCTTGAATAATCTTTTTCATTTTAAGCTATCTTTTACTCCGTATCTCCTTAAGCTACTCTAAGGTAGCGTTTTCTCTTTTTTCATTGTTTTAGCCTTGGGCAATTTAAATTCCCTTCCCCTTTGCACTACTCTCATGTGCCTATCTCTCCATCTTTTGTACCTTTCTTAATTACTGAGTTTTATTCCTGCCTCTCTATCCCAAAGTCCTAAATTCTAATTCCTAAATTCTAATTCCCTTCTAGTTTTTTTTTTTTAATCTTCAGCAACAGATCCTCTCCTTTTAATCCCAATACTTGGTTTGCTCTTTCCTAAAGTTTATCTCTCCCTTCCATACCACTTTCCACTAGTAACAGCCTTTTGCAACCAGATCACAACACCATCTTGCAAATTCATAGTTTGCCTCAAACTTTAACTCGAACATAGCCATCATGCTTGTACAGACCAAATTGTAGTCAAAATAGGAAGCCTAATAATCCAGATGAATGAGCTCAATGTTGTGATCACAAACAGCATTGTTTGAATTGCAGGATATGGTTTTCATTATAGGAACAAACTGTATACACAAAACATAAAATAACAGAGTTGGAAGGGACCTTGGAGGTCTTCTAGTCCAACCCCCTACTTGACCTCATACCATTTCTGATATTTGCTACTTCAAAATTTAAGGAGTATTCATTTCACTCAAAGTCATGAGATGTGATAAAAGTATAGTACATGGCATCTTGTCATATAATTAAGCCATTATTTACAATGAAACAATTGCCATTGCTTTAAACTGACTCTATATTTGCGTACATTTCCTTCCCAGTTTAGTAGTGTGGCATTTAAATCCAGATTAGACACATTAAATCATGAGATTTAAAGAGGTTTAATTTAAATAGATTACAGAATAATTGTTGGAAAGGACATTAAGGAGACTGCTTGATCTAACAGTTCAAATTACAAAATTCTTGATAGATAGCTGTCTAATTTCTGCTCTAACACATCTGATGAGGGGTCCCACAGCTTGTTAAGCTTTGCTTAGCATAAGAAGCTTTCCCCCCCCAATTTTCAACTAGTCCCCTTGCTTTCCTGTAATTTAAGACCACAATTCATTGTACTTTATAATTACAATACTGACCTTGGTAGTGTCAAGTGTCTATGGCCCAGCAGCTGATTAAACTAATGATCTAACTATATATAGCAATATTTATTCCTGTTTGTTTTTACTAATGGCATTCTGAAATGGAATGAAAAGCATGGCCAGTTGTGATCTTGAAATCGGTTTGCAAAAGCACCTTGAAAAAGAACAAGTACAAAATATTACGCTGTAGAGATCAATGCAAATTCAGATTCCCATCAAGATTTTGTGTACATGGGAGGGTTCCCCAACCCTTTTGGAAGTCAGCAGGGCTGATCAAGGCAGTGTAAATATAGGAAGAGTTTTGCCTCACTGTGAAAGAAGCAGATGTTGCTCTGTGAATATTTACTGGGTGAAAAAGCCAAAATATTTCCCTAATGAAATACTTATGCAATTTTTTTTCTCCTTCCCTATTCAGCAATTTTTACTGCTCCTTTTTGCTTAAGTATTCCCAGCAGATCTCAGATAATGTTGGAAAGGGCAAATGCAGCCGATTCAAAATTTCCCCATGTGCTCATAAACAACAAAGGGAAAAAAAATCAACAAGGCAAGTGGGTCCTCTCTCCAGAGAGCCTATTTAGGCTGTCCCCAATGGAGCCATCAGATGATCTACTTTCAAAGAATCCACTCAGTATTGACTCATTGATTCTACTTTCAGACTCCATAAACACCACTGGCCTTTGCCCCTTGTACAGATCAGCCGAAAGCAGTTATTTATAAACAGTGTAATGAGTTTGATAAAAACTATAGGCAGCCATAGCAACAACAACAACAACAAATGCAACAGAAAAATGGCAACAATCCATGCAAGATTGGGTCAAATTGAAACCATTGTATTTGTTCCTTTGTTTGTTTGTTTATATGTCCTGCCTTTATTATTTTTAGAAATAATAGGTGGAAATAACATATCCAACACACCCTTTCTTCTCCTATTTTCCTCACAACAACAACCCCGTGAAGTGAGCTGGGCTGAGAGTGACTGGCCCAAGATGATCCAGTCTTTCATGGCTAAGGCAGGACTAGAACTCACCATCTCCAGCATTCTAACTTGGTGCCTTAATCACTTAAACCAAACTGGCTCCTGAGAGTTATTACTTCCTTTAATGCCAGGTTCCTTAAAGTGGACAATATCCTTGTCAACCCTGAAGTGAACCTGGCTGAGGCCTTCTTTGACGCTTCATGGTTGCCACAAGGCAGAGGGAGAGAATGGGAGGCAAAAAAAATTAGATAGCTCGGCTTTGCTGTTCAAAATAAAAAGTTTTCTTGTGGGAACCAAGGACATTCCAACAAGTGGCTGAGAAGAGGAGGAGTGGAGTAACCAGGCAACCTGCCAGCAACACTATTGGACAATGTGACCTGGGGGGAAGGGGGAACTTTCATTTTTTAATGGGAACTTTTAGCGTCGGTTTTCACCAGTTGTGCCAATATGATGTATCCAATAAATTGTTCTTTGTGGAATCTACCTGCCTCTGAGTTCTGCTTTCAATGGGTGCATTACTTGGAATGCTGACATTCCTGAGGGACTATCCATTGTTGTTGTTATTTGTAGTACTATTAGTGACCGTTAGAGTACTGTTTATTAAATCATTTCCATGTAATAAATAGGGAAGGGCTGTTGATAAGCAATTTGAAACTTCATGAAGGGGGCAATGAGCTGAAAAGTTTGATGACCCCTGCTCTAGTGTTAGGCAGAGAAGAAGAATCACAGCCACATGCATAGAGAAAGACAGAGATGACCTTAAAGAAAATATGCAGTGACCATTAATAAAATATGAACTTAGCCTGAGGAAACAAGAAAGTGTGAAAAACAAACTAAACATTGGCCCATCTTGAGTTTTGTGGGTGGAAGAGGAAGGAAAAATGGAAACGCTGTCCAACTTTCAAGTGTACTTGTTTGTGGTGTTTTCAAGTCATCTGGGACTTCTTGCAACTTCCTGGAGAGGTCCCTGTAGTTTTCTTGGCAAGATTGTCAGAGGTGATTTGCTATTTCCATTTTTCTAAGAATAAAAGTGCTTGGCTCACAATCATTCAGCAGACTCAGTGCTTATGGCAAAAAAATATTTTTTTTCAAAAACCATCCAAACCGGTTCGCTGGCTCCACCCAACCTCAACAACTGGTTCGGGCAAACCAGTCCGAACCGGTAGGAACCCACCCCTGGCTCAACCCATCTCCATCATCTTTCTTCTTATAAAGTACAATATTGTACGTATATGTGTTGATCATAGTAAAAAGGAAGTATATAGAAATAGTGAACCTTGCACTAATATAAGCACACCTAGAGGATTAAATAAAGAACTACTAATCACAAATAAATAATGATGGTTCCTTTCCTGCTTAATTCTAGATCAAATTCAGCCAGATTTCTGTTCACTCTCTTGGAAGTTATCCTATTTTTTTCATGAATAGGAATATATTCAATCTGGAGCAATCATTCAGCAGTGCACTATATAAAAGTAGCAATAAAATAGATCTAAAAAACTTTTTTAAAAAAAGAAAAATCCTGGAAAAGCAACTGATTGTCCCTCTGACATAGGTAAGATGTGGACAGAAAATATTAAACAAAAAGTTGATAAGATACATCTCAAAGCTTCTTATGGGATGAAATTCCAATCAATCAGAATAGAGCTGGAAGGGATCTTGGAGGTCTTCTAGTCCAACCCCCTGATCAAGCAGGAGACCCTATATAATTTCAGACAAGTAGCCATCCAGTGTCTTCTTAAAGACCTCCAGTGGTGAAGCACCCACAACTTCTGAAGGCAGTTCCATTGGATAATTGTTCTCTCCATTAGGAAACTTATCCTTAGTTCTAGGTTGCTTCTCTCTTTGATTAGTTTCCATCCATTGTTTCTTGTCTTGCCTTCTTGTGCTTTACAAAATAAGTTGATCTCCCTCATCTTTGTGGCTGCCCCTCAAACACTAGAATACTGCTATCATGTCATCCCTACATCTTCTTTTCTCTAGACTAGCCAGATCCAATTCCTGCAACTGTTCTTCATAGGTCTCCAGTCCCTTAGTTGCCCTTCTCTACATACATAATATATGCAGATGTATGTATTCTCTGCATACATACATTTTTTCATACATAAGTCACCAGCACTGAAGGGGTTTTCCTGTGAACACTTACCTTGCTAAATCTCCATGGCTCATCAACATTTTCCTCTTTCATTTTGGCTCAGAAACGGATTGGAAACCCATGCAGATAGCAAAGTACTGGCATGAGGTGACCGTACCAGCCTATCCCAGTTAGTAGTTTGGCTACCCTGTTTTGAATTAATTGAATTAAATGAAGTCTCTGCATTATTTCCAAAAGCAGTTGTTCCAAAGCAATCATTATCTAGGCAGAATTATCCCTGGCTTCAAAAAGAATGAAAATTTATCACACCATCTCTAACAGGGAAGCCAAAATTACCTTTGTTTTTACTAGCTCCAAAACTCTCTCTGCTAATTTGGGAGTTGAAATGGTTCCCTAATGGTTTCCCACACATTTGGCGGTAGGGGGGATAGGGGGGGTTAGTTCATAACAGCGCTAGTCTATGAAGTATTTGCAGTGTCAAAATTTGCCAAATTAAAAAGTTTGTAATCCCTATTTTTCCTCAACCAGCATTAAACATGCTTTTTCCATGAAATATTCTAGTTTGACTATGATCTCTCAAGAAATTTTTTTCATTACACATAGCTTGGGAAACAAATAAGAAAAAGACAGTGCAAAGATTAGCTTAGATACGATGCAAAAGTCCACTGGAGTTGGGCAGCCATTTTTTGTTTATTTGTTTGAGTCAGTTGAGTTTGTCTCTTTTCCTGTCAATTGCATGGAAAAATCCTTGCAATTTTCTTGCCAAGATTTTTCAGAAATGATTTATCTTTGCCTCCTTCCTAAGGCTGAGAAAGAGTGACTGGACCAAAGTCCTTTTTTATGCCTATAGTGGGATTAGAACTTCTGATCTCCTGGTTTCTAGCTTGATACCTTAACCACTACACCAAAGTGGCTCTCAGAGAATGCTTCCACATATATATATATATATATATATATATATTCCTGGAGTATGGCTAATCCATATCTATACATCTATATCTCTCTATCTGTCTGTCTCTGTCTATCTATCTATCTATCTATCTATCTATCTATCTATCTATCTATCTGGATTAGCCATTGCCTTCTTCTCAAGGATAAAACAAGTGACTGGCCTAAGGTCACACAACTCTACTTTGTGCCTAAGGCAGAACTAGAACTCACAATCTCCCAGTTTCTAGCCTGGTGACTGAACCACTATACAAACTGGCACATCAGACAGCCAACAAATTAATAATTTTTTAAAAATGTGCTTGAATGAGGCTCAATTCCTGGCAGTCCATGCAATTTTCCTAGCAACATTTTTTTTGGAAATGGTTTTCCATTGAGCTAAGAGACAGTGACTGGCCCAAAGGCACTCACCTGGTCTATGAACTTGAGTTTCCTTGCTCCTAGACTACCATCAACAACAAACTACTAAACCAAACTAGCTAAAGTCTGTAAAACAATTGCTGGAAATAATAATTAAAAAAATCCTAATCAGTGGCATAAGAAGATGAGCAAACTATAGACTTTAATTTCCTAAGAGATTTCAAAACTGTTCTGCAATTTTTCCTGTTCCAGTGAAAATCGAGCACTTTCTTGACTTTGTCAGCCAGAGTAGCTTACAAACCAGGTTTTCTGTTGAACACATAAGGGAGCATCTCTTTTCCATAAGCACCTCTCCTCTTCATCCCATTCCGTCCCCATTTTATTTTAAATACAGTTTGTCAATTTGTAAAGTTTTGGGGAGAAAAAAAACAGAGTGCCCCAGATGTTGAATTCATAAAATAATAATCACAGTCACAGGAGAAGAAGCTCCAAGGTGCAAAGTATCTGGAGTAATGGAGAAGGGCGTTTACACGCATACACACAAACATGTCTCAGATTAATAATTCAGGCAGCCATGTGGCTATTTGCTTTCCAGAGCAAGAAGATAGTGTTTTATGTCAAGTGACAACACTAAGAGAAGCGGATTAAAAAGAAAACCCAACACATACCTGCACATACTGTAGCTAGTCTCAAATGTACTGTACGTTTTAAAAGGTGCTTTTTTTAAAATACTCAGATGATCAATTATTGTGTGTTTCACTGAAACTGCTGCTTGTGAACAAGACTACTTGCTGAGGAGTTAGAGAGATACTGGGGGGAAATGTGCAATTTTTCTTGCCAAGCAATTGGAGAAAAATAATTATATCATAAACCTGGAGTTTTCTTTTCTTTCGTTTTTTTCTGGACTGAGGAAATCTAAGATAAACTGCTGGAAATATAGTACCCTATTTCCCCGAAAATACGACCTATCCTGAAAGTAAGTACTAGCTTGATTTTTTACACATGCACCCAATATAAGCCCTAAAATAAGCCTTAATTAAGAACCTGCCCACTTGAGTGCATGAGTAAAAATTAAGTTAGGGTGGGGATAGGGGGGAGCTGCCCTACTACTTACCTTTGGACAATTGTAGCCAGGCCTCGCACACCCTGACACCTGCCTTGCTGGCCCATTTTCTCTGTAGTTGGCAAGGCTGGCAAGGCTTTCCTGAAAGCTCTGTTATTGATCTGGGGCTCTGTTACCAGCTGCAGACGCCTTCAGGAAAGTCTTGCTGGCCATAGAAGAAGTTCCTGAAGGCCTCTGACAGCAAAAAGGAGGTCGGGGATGATGCACGCAAGTGAGGCTAGTCATTGGATGACTTCCCTCGAAAATAAGACCTGGTGCCTTATTTGGTGGCAAAAAAATATAAGACAGGGTCTAATTTTCAGGGAAACACAGTAGTAGTAATAGTAGCTTTTTATTGATTAATCCAAAGACCAAATCAGACTTAAACTACAATGTCACCTCCAAAGACTAAAACAGAATACTTTTGAGTATAGCTATTTTGCCAGATTAGCATATGTTTAAAGCAATTCATCACCCTTGCAGGTCACCTCCATCTGCCCGAAAAAATGATATCTCGTTTGGACAGACTGAGCCATAAATGTGAAAGTATTGCTAACTATATTTACATTTATCCTGTAAGGAAATAATCATCTTGCTGGCTGGGAAATTCTGGAGTTAAGGTCCTAAACTTGCTGACTTTGGGAAACATTGGTCTGTTCGTAATAGTTTTTTTTTTGTTCTTGGACAACAATTATAAGGATTTAATACTTACAGGGTTTAAAAAACTAGAGAGAGGACTTTCATTGTGTATACCAATGTTTATCAGCCATAGCCATTTTAAGTTGTGTGGACTTCAATTTCCAGCTTACTGGATGGATGAATTTTGGATTGAGATCCACACACCTTAAAGTTGCCAAAGTTGAAAAATGTTGATGTATACCATTCTAGTACTAATGTTCAATTTGCTCCTTCATTTTGTCTCCCAAATTGACGCTATATAATTTGCTAAGGACAGGTGAATAGGCAGCATCTGGGAGAAGGAAATTTGAAATCCAAGGATAAGCTGTGTGGCCTCTTTAGGTATCTAGTAATGTAGCCTAATGGATCTAAATTGGAAGAAATGGGTTAGGGTTAGGGTTTTCAGTAATCATTCTGGTTTTTCCAATCCAGATCTCTACTCCATGGCACTACTACCATCTAGTTCATTTCAGTGTGACATATCAGCCACTGATCTATGGATGATTGTGAAGAATTAGCTGTACTTTGGAATGCTGGCTCACCTGAAACCAATTGAGAGTTGATGGGCTGACATCAGCATAATGGCTGATATTCTCATACTTTTCTAGCTATCCATCAAGCTTACTGGGTTTTTCGGATGGATGGGTGGTGGGTAGTTCTTTTGCCTTGCCTTGCTTTACCAGCCTTCAAAACATAATCCAATTTAAAGTGGGGTGGGTGGATAGAGCAATTTGGAAGCTAAGAGTCAGCACAGATATAACACCATAACACTATGTAGAAGCTGCACTGGTTATTAGAAGATGTCTTGGTCTAATTCAATATATTATCACCTATAAAGTCTTATATGGCTTGTATCTTCATTAACTTTGGGACTGTCTGACCAAGGCAGGGACTTCTAGTCTACTTTTTATGGACTGAAAAGATAGACTGACAAGCACTTTGCTGGACAAAGTCAAGAGTGACCGAGCTAAGAAATGAACTTTCTTAGTGGCAACACCCTTTGGATTAGCTTGCCTAACAACAAGTTTATTTGTGTCTCATTTATTTTGGCCATGTCATGCAGGGGAATTTACTGGAGAAAGCAATTATGTTTGGAAGAATTAGCGGTAAAAGGAAATCAGGCCTCGAAAGGAACAAAGTGGCTGAACACCATAATGCTGACACCAGCCACAGCATAGAATAACTCGAAGAAATAGTGCGAGATTGGAAGACATGAAGAGACCTGACCCATAGAATCAACCAAGAGGTAGACATGACTGAATGGATAACATCATCATCATCACCTGTCAACATGAAGATCTCTTGAGATTTTGATAATGTTGTCTGAGATGTCAAGACATTTGAGCATCCTCACCAAAATCCCACAAGACCGCCGAAATCCCCAAAATCGAAACATTCTAAAGTTTATTTTAGGGAACTGGAATCTTTTAAGAACCTGAAATGTGATCAAAACTGAAAACACCATATTGCTAATAACATGGTCTTTAACAGAGGGATACTATAAAGTAACAGTTCCTACCCTGATATTTCTTTCTCCAAGATATGTTGTTGGCTTTGTGATAGAGCATTTGATTGGTAGTATGCATAGGACAACTCTTAGATATCATGACATTTCCATTAAAGGATGTGCCTGGCCCTCAAATACTAATATTCCCCCAAATCTTATTTGTTTTCTGTCTGCTTTAAAAGCCCTCCAGGTTTTTTTCCTTAAAAAATAAATAACCCAAAGATATATTCATCAGATGGGAGGGAGTAGCTGGGGATTGCACTTATTTTTTCTTAAACATTCCACTTGGCCAAGGGATTTCTGACAGCTTTGTTTAAATTTTAAAATACCCCCTGCTCTCGGAGCAGGGTAATAAATTGTGCCTGTTCACTAACAAAACAGATTCCTCATCCCTCTTACAGTTCTCCCACAGGTCCATCAACTATGCTCCAGTGAGATTTGATGGGATCTTTCAGAACAAATTGAGGGGAGGGTGGAATTAAGTGCACTGCATGAGTAAGTCCCTTTGCACAAATAAAAGCCTGCCTTTTAATGTAGATGTCTTTATGTGAAGAATTCCTGATTCTGCTTTAAATTGTATATTTTGAGAATGTCTTTTTTACCTCCTGATAAAGGCCAGGATAACATAATTCTTGGAGGCCAGATTCAATTGGCATATCCAAACAATAAAAAAAAAATGGTATCAGATTCAGCTACCAGCTTGTACAAGTCAAGAGAGATTGGATAAAGCTAAAAAAAAAAAAAAACATGAGCTGGGTAATATTTGTATTAAAACTCTTGCCTTTATAACCAGGTCAGGGAATCATATTCTCTCATCTTGAAAGCTTTGAGGCAATTATTCTTATGTAAACTTAATTGTCAACATCCTATTTAAACATAAGGCCCCTGTGAGTTGTTGTTTAAATCTAAATCGTCCCTTTGATTCTCACAGTCGGAAAAGATAAATAGTCATTTCTGAGATTCATGTCAAACAATTTGATACAAGGCCACACAACAGGAAAATTCAAGTTTAGGGATCCTGTGAGAGTTTGACACCAAATTAGAATCATGAAGTTGGAAAGGATCTAAGAGTTCACCAAGTTCCCTCCCCTCCCCCCAATAAAGTTCATTACATTATCCCTAAACAGATGACTATCCACTGAAAACCTCCAATAAAGGGGAAATAACCTCTAACGGTATGTGGGAATGACCTTGGCAGATAGGGAAGAACTGCAGCCAGGCAGCAGATGAATAAGAGGCAGCAAGAATGTGGGTCCAGCAAACATCTCAGAAGAGACCCTCCTTAGTTTCTTTGGCTGTAAAGGTGACAGGGATGAAATGTATCTTCAGATTTGCAAGAGTCTGTTAATGTAATCTTACAATAAAATAGAATTAATTCAACTACCTTGCAAGGCTCACTGAACCATTCCATAAGATAAGCTGCTCTAATGATTGACAGCTCTTCCTGTCAAGAGGTACCTCGTAATGTCCTATCTATACCTACATCCTTGAAGTTTCATCCCATTGCTTCTAGACTTACCCTCTGGAGCAAGAAAGATTAAGTCTGAACCCTCTACAACTGATAACCATTTAAATATTTGAAAACAGCTATCATGCACCTTTCAGCCCTCTCTTTTACTAAATATACCTAGATAACTGGTCTTCAGAGGACTTGTTTTCACACCCTTTCACTATCTTGATAGCCCTTCTCTGAGCTTGTCAGTTTATCAATGTCTTTTTTTAAAAAGTGGGGTGTGTAGAACTGAACACAATAATCCAAATGAGGTTTGACCAAGACTCAGTAGAATGTAAAATTATTTCTCAGGATCTGGACTCTATGCTCCTATTGATGTTGGTCAAGATGCTGTTGGCCCAAAGGTGCTTTTTCAGGAGTTAACTGGACTTTCTTGTTTTTTTTTTCTTTGAAGACGTTTCGCTTCTCATCCAAGAAGCTTCTTCAGCTCTGACAGGGTATGGAAGGATT
>JANHJO010002022.1:168913-179624 GCA_032468235.1 Pseudoxyrhopus heterurus | reverse complement strand
TGGGTGAAAATGGCGGATGGGCAGGGCTACATTCGAAGTATAAGACGCACCCTAATTTTCAGCCTCTTTTAGGGGGGGCGGGAAAGTATGTCTTATACTCCAAAAAATACGGTATATTGGATCCTTCTGGATTTTGGAGGTGGGGAGGGTTGGGAAGGAGCAACTCCAGAAAGAAATGTTGCAATTGTTGGAATGTCCCAATTTCTGACCATGTTCATCTTCTACCATTAAAACATGGAACTGAGTGGTATATGTATTCAAAGAAATATAGGTGAAGGAATAATTTTGTCTTTTTCAGATGCATATTTTAGGGCAGACTGCAAATATGAAAAGCAATCCAGACTCACCTGATAATACTCCCCCACCAACACCCACCCTGCCATCAATGGGCCCACAGTACCTTGGGAAAATTCAGTCTGGGACTATGGGGAATGGCAGCACTGGACAAGATTCCTCCAAAGTTAAACAGCGAAAGAAGAAAAAAGTAAGTTAATACTAACGAGATCAATATTTCAAATATTTCAGCTCCTCCAAATGTGTATTCTATCCTCCAGAAAAGCTTATCTGTACAGTGTGAAGGTCTTTCAGTATGCTTCACAGTCAGGTGACATCTAATAAACACAGTATTGAAGAGGTTTGCTGCCCATCTAGTCAGACACTCCATATGATGCTTGGAAGTAACTGTTAAGGATCTGTCTGAATCATAAGACCTAAAGGAAAGATCCTGATAAGAGTACCTGATAAGAAGGTGACCTGCTTATCAGGTACTCTTTGCCTTCAAGTTCTGTTTTCTTTAAGGAGTTGCTGACAAGTATAACTCACACATCAGTTCCCCCCGAAGCACAATTCTCCAGGTTGTGTTTCACATTCCTGTTTCAATGAAGTATAATAATTTTTATCTTGTGTCTTTGTGTGTGATTGTTTTGAGATATGCTGCCTTGGAAATCTAGTCTGAATAGAAAAGTGGAATATGAATCAAATAAAGAAAAACTATCAAATTAAGGCATAGATAGAGTAGGATTATGTGAGGGTCAGTTAATCACAGTGGAAAGTATAATATGTATAATTCTCCTTTTCCTCCTTACCATGCTTGTCTTTTAATGTTTGTCTTCTTTCTGTTGCTAACCATTTGTAGGCTACCCAAAGCTGTTGGCATTTGATTAAAAATCAATCAATCAATTAATGTCCAGCACATGTTTCATTTTTGTGCCGCCAAATGGAAATTGGAATGGAACGCATGTGGAAATCTAAGTTGCTTTGGAAGTTATAATTTGTTTATATGAGATCTGACAGCCATTTTAGGTGATCTTGTGACTGTGCTTCAACAAGATCAGTTTCCTTATTGTGCTGCAATTTTGGAATAATTTTCCCATGAAGATTCATTTTGGATAGAATATTTTTTTCCAAATTCATTAAAAAGAACTTCTAGTCATTCAAATGTAAAACTACTCTAAATTGAGATTTTAAAATAGTAACAAAATAATAATGAAGTGATAAATAAAATAAATGAGATTAAAAAATGAAATAAGGTTTGGATTGTTAGAAATTATTTATCAAAATTTCTAGCATGAGAAAAATGTTGCCTGAAAATGAAATTTGACTTACGACCAAAATTAAGCCCAAAATTTATGTTGCTAAGCAAGACAGTTAAGTGAATTTTGCCCCATTGTACAACCTTTCTTGCAACAATTGTTAAGTAAATCACTGCAGTTAAGTTACTAATACAGTTGTTAAGTGAATCTGTCTTCCCGTTTGACTTTGCTTGTCAGAAGGTCACAAAAGATGAACACATGACCCTGGGGCACTGCAACCATCATAAATAAGAGTTAGTTGCCAAGTGTCTGAATTTTGATCACTTGACCTGGGGGATGCTGTAATGGTCGTAAGTGTGAAAAATGGTCAGAAGTCACTTTTTCCATTGCTATTGTAACTCGAGGACTACCTGTACTATGTAAATGCCAGAATCATAGATAAGTAGTCAGTGTCTGATAATAAATATTGCTCAACAAAGCCTCTTCTGGAAAATGTTAGTATAAATGTATGTTAGCTTGGCACCGTAGGTATATAATGTAATGTTATAGATGCAAACATAAACACACATATATACTGTACACACACACACACACACACACACACACACACACTCTTACACTTTTGTGGGGTCACTACAGGCATTTGCAAGCACAAATTGAGATCTCATTTAGCTAGGAATCCCTATCGCTAGCAGAAAAGATAGATTTTCTCATCACACATTGGCCACTTAAGCAATCATTGAAAATATTACAAATCCACTTTACAGACTGAAACACATAATATGAATAAAGTGGCAAATCTAAGCACTGGTATCACTTGACTTACTAAGAAAGCTTCACAACTACGATTTTTACAAAATTGCATGTAGGAGAAATAAAAGACTACCCTTTAGGAAAATCAGAGGAATTTTGCTAGGGTTAATCATACCAAACAATGAATGCTTTCACTTTCTTGACCTAAAGAAAACCCCCCAACTTTTAGTAATATCAGAAGTGGTCAATCTGGTGATCCCATTCTAAGCCCCAGTTGATGCACAATGATTTCTCTTAAATTCTCTATTTTCTTTGGACTTATGGTTTTAATGTTGCTTGTTTCCAAAATAGCCCCCCACACAAGGAAAACGCTATTCTTCTTCCTGTTCTTCATGTGTTGTATAAGTAAACTTTATCTAGGATAAATTTACTTTTTTGCTCTGTTTATGGAACTTTAGTTTATTTTAATGTGAACTGTGTGACAATGAATGTCTCTTCAAAAGAAATAAGCAAATTCTACAAAGGTCAATTTTCTTAATTAATTGACAGTGTGTGCTTGTTATGTGTTTTCGACTTAATAACAATGAATGTGCTTGTTATGTGTTTTTGACTTAATAACAATGAATGTGCTTTATTGTTGATGTTGTTGTTGCTGCAGAGTACTGCAGTTTGTGGTGCAGAAGCCCAGAGTGATGCCATCCAGCCTGCCCACATCAGACAGGACATTCGACTCTATGGCCACAAGATTGGACACCTTTCCCCTTACACAGTATGTAATAACAAAGATTTAAGAAGCTATATTTATAATCTTAGAGAAGTTTGATTTTCAAGTGGTCAAATGAAGAAGACTTGGAATTGTTGAGTGCAATTTGTGGCAACTCTAGTTTTCTTTAAAAATGGAATAATTCTTTGGAGGACTGAAACAATATTTTCCTTTCGTTTAGGGCAAAGGAAGAAAATTTTTGTTTTAATATTTTTAATGATGAATAATTTTTGTTTTGAGTACTCCTAGTGTCAATGAAGTTTAAATATTCTAAAATTAGTGGATTGATCAATCTTCTAACAAAGATTAATTCCTATTTAAGAAAGAAATGTTTGCCTCTGGGTTAAGCTGGTGGCTGACCCAAAGGTATCCCGTGAATTCCTATTAATGGGGGTAAATGGGTATCTCTACTAGTCCAACACCATAACCACTATATTACACTAGCTCTCAGTTGTGTTGAGTAGATACGTTTTACTGACAGTAATGTGAATCACACTTTTTTTAATACTCTATACAGCCTATTAGGAAATAATAAAGGTGGCTATTGAGGAAGAAGGGATTATAAAAAAATCTTAATTCTTTTATGAGCAGCAGATAAGTAGCAGCAGCATCTAGCTAGCTGCTAGAAAGGGACTCTACTCTAGACCAAGACTTAATCTTTTCAACATGCACACGTTATTGGAGAATTGGAACTTCAGTACTTAAATAAATAATAAATATGCAGTATTCAGAAACTTGAAATGTATTTCTTAGATGAAATGACTTCATCCAATAGTATTACATTATAATGGAGGGGAGATCATTTTGTGCAAAATTGGGGTAGTAGCTTTTAGGGAGAAGGAAGAGGAAAGCAGCTGAAAAATACTGAAAGAGCAAAGATTGCTATCTGTTGTGTGCACCTCTATTGACCATCTACTTTTATTTTTAACAGATTTTGACTCATTATCTAAGATAACCTATTCTAATATTTATTTTATATATATTATATAGAATTGCATCCTAGACAGAGTGATAAAATCTTTCTCTGTCAGTTCCTTCTTGCCCCAAATCCTAAAAGGATCTAAACTATTATAGATCCATTAAACCAGCAATCCCCAATCTTTTCGACTCCATGGACTGGGGGAGGAGGGGAGAGAGGACAGCTGCATGCACAAATGGAGCTTTGTGCACTTCCTCACCTGCCACTTGCACGTCCGCGTCCCAAACTCATTAAGTTGAGTTCAATGAAACCTAACTTTCTTGACTGGACAGAATTGAAAAGCTTGATATAGATAGTTAAGGGATGTGTAAAATGTGACGCTAGTGCTGCCTATAGTTGACAGGGGGTGTCAAACTCATGTCGTCAAGGCAGCGTCACGTGATGTATCAGAACTTTTTCCCCCTTTGCTAAACTGGGCCTGGGCATGGCCAGCGCACGATGCATCCAGCCCACGGGCCTGGAGTTTAACAGCCCTGGATTAAGTTGCACCTCTTCTCAGACCTCACTTGGATTGATGTATGAGGAGTATTCTGTGGAAAAGTCACACAGCAGACAATATGCTTCAAGGTAGAAGTTGACTCTCGGATAATTTCCACTGGTTTAGTGTATGGAGGAAATTACAGCAATCATGGAATAATGTGCAATATAGCAATTAATAATTTGATACTAGCAATTAACATACCAACTTATAAATTCTAAGCTTTAAGTTTTAATTCCACACTAATATATGTATAGTCTTAGTCACTTTAAAGGGCAGTTATTGGGGGATGGGAAAGGTTGAGGAAGATATTATAATGTTTGTGAAGTCCATGTTGTTGTTTCTGGGTTGGTATTTTCTATGTGTGATCTCATGGTGTAGATGTGTTTCAAGGGGTCTAGAGTCCTCCCCATTATCTCTGCATTCAGATATATTTGTTTAAAATATAATCAGAGTGTTACAATATGAAATTTACCCAAAATGATTTTTGCATTTGAACTCTTAGCTTGAGCCAGATTAGTGTCTCCACTGCCGCTGCCTGAGTTTGTGATTTGTGTTTCACGCCTCAATTAGGGCTTTGCCAATTAACAATTTGTTGTCTATAATGCAGATGGAAAATGGATGCAGAAGAATTAGCTTTTAAATTTTACTGTGTGTGCCAATCAAGGAAGCTAATACAGCAAAATTAAATCATGAAAAGTAATGCAATTAACATCATTTCAGCATACATAATTACAGGTTATGTTTCTATATTTCTTCCCTTTGCTGAGACTCTACAGCAGTGGTGTCAAACTCACGGCCCACTGGCCAGATGCATCACGCACTGGCCACCCCCAGTTTAGTGAAGGGGAAAAAAGTTGTGATACATCGTGTGATGACAATGTGACGCCGTCAGTTTGATACCCTTGCTCTACAGTGTATCTTCATTTAAAGTATATGACTATGTCATTGGTAGATACAGTTCTTTCTTCCATACATGCTGCTAATTTAAGATTAATCCACCTGTGCTGACAATATAAATAGTCAAAATATAATCTTGCTTTATGCTGAAACATTAAAATATGGAAAGCCATGAGTTTCTTTGAGGTTATAAAGCTGTTATTGCATTAAGCCAACAGGTGTCTTTAAGAAAATAAAAAATAAATTGGCATTCTCAACTGGAAATAATTTGAAGCTATGTGAGCAAAATTATTTTAAAAGAAATATGTAGGTTCCTCCATTTGCCAAATACTTTCTTTATTGACCATTTGCCCTAGTTTGAATTTCATATCTGTCCAATTCAAGAGGTAAAACAAAATAGGAAAACTAAAGGTTGCTGTGCATAATAAACCTCACTATGTTATTCCTGTGATAACTATTTTTGAGCAGAACTAATCATGCTCATGGTTTGCACCAGATTATATCTTAATGGGCCTTTAAATAAAGTTGAGAAATAGCTCGTTGTAGGTGGTATGTCAGGACACACAAAGACTTTGCCATGTGCAGATAGCCATCATGGAAAGCAATTTAAAGGACATCATCTTGTCTATATAATGCTATATGAATTTCACAATAAAAAAGAGTAGCCAGGTTTTTCAAAAATAACAATCCCCAAATATTGTTGATTCTTATGAATTCAATATTCTATCTTTCCAAGAATTCACTTCCATTATTATTTGAAACAAAATATTGCAGAAAAAGCTATTTTTCTGCCAACATGGGTGCGTTACAGATGTAGCCAGCTTTGATTTGGTGCTGAAACCAATTGCTTGAAAATGGTATTTAAATTGGATAAACAGAAAAAAACAAACAGAGAATTGGCTTTTCAAAAAAGCCAAAGTATATTTGTGGGGATTTGTTCATTGGCTAGTTTTTGGAGAATATATAGTGTCACCAACAGCATTTCTAATTCGCTCAATATCAAATATCACTTAGTTAGCAGGAGACAGAATATCTGTATACCAGTTATAATTTCCTATAAATGACATTTTTAGGTTTCTCAAAGGTTGTACCTACAGAGAAGGAAAATAATTAGACAAATGATTAGATTATATATCATATTTGTTTAGCTTATCTAAGGCCATTGTTTGGAGGTTTCTATGTATTCATGCATATTTTAAAATTATATACAGAAGAGTTGAGCTGAATTGTAACTGAGATGCTTTTTTAGCATAGATTTGATAATGTAACATTTCATTATGTACAGTATATTGCACTGCAGTAATACCATAAAATAACAGAATGTTTGGACTTTATTGATCTCCTTTCATCTTGTATGATTCCACTGTTTAGGACTTAATATGTAATATTGCTTGTGTAGTCATTATTATTGCTAATAACAATTGGTTGATGATTTTGATAACATAAACTGTAAAACTTTTCAGTTATCACTGTTGTATGTTGTTTGAGTTCAGTATACCTACTCCTAATACAGGAGTAGTTGATCTAGTCCCACATCATAGAAACGCCAACTAGATGCATTTAAAAAACTCAAAAAAGCGAACGGGCTAAAATCTATTGATATTACTTGATGTAAAATTGGAATTGTCACAAAATGTTTTAAAACTGTTTTATCAATTTCTATCTGACTGTCTGGATATGGGTAACTGCTTTGAATGTATTGTTAATATGTAGTATTTCTTCTCTTAAAAATATTATGCTTTCATAAGACATTGTAACCAAATTATATACCATATTTTTTGGACTATGAGATGCACTCCCCCCAAAAAAAGTGGGTGGAAAGGTCTGTGTGCCTTATGGAGTGAATATTGCGGTGAGGGAAGGAGAGTTGGTGTGGCACCGATCAGCTCTTCTAGGCAGCAGGGATCGCTGCCGCCTATTGCTGCCACTGCCTGTTTGCCGGTGAATGGGTGGCGCGAACAGGCTGCAGCGGTGGTGGTGAATGGGCCGCGGTGATTCCCGCCACTTAGAACAGCTGATCGGCTGTATTCTGGAAGGCAAATCCAGTCACCAATCAGCTTCTCGGCAGCGAAGGCTCCACCTTTCCCCGGCAGAGACCGACCGGTGGTGAGCATAATGGAGCGGAGCCCTGACAAGCCATGTGCTGGGGCTGCAAAAACATGCCGAAGCTGACCAGGCTCTTTGCTGCTTGCTGCAGGGGCGCTAGCCAGATGAATACCCGATGGATGCTGGGGAGGCAGAGGCAGATTTTTTTTTCTTGTTTTCCTCCTCTAAAGCTAATGTGCGTGTTATAGTCCGGATCGTCTTATAGTTCGAAAAATAGGTAAATAAACATAGAGCAAAATATATAAATGAATAAGAATGTAATTAGTGCAAAACCATGAACAGAAACGTCTTGATACCTTTCTTGATGTATTCCAAATTTTGCTATTTAAATTTAGAATGCAAATTGCTATGGTAAAAGTACTCTAATGCCCCCTTGATGCAACATTGTTTTCCAAATAAATATTTCCACTTTAACTTTGAAAAAAAATATGACTGCCTCACGAATATTGAGAAATGTAGGAAAAACAAATAGATTTCCTTCTTTTATCTCTTATTTGTGTTAACATTGAAAGTTCATCCTCTCCAGCTACTGCCATTTACTTTAGCTTTGGTTAATTTTTTCTTAAATAGCTTTCTCCCACCCAAACTTTTGCCTTTGCTTGGTTTTGGGATTGGCAGTTTTCTCTGCTGGCTGGATGCCATTTCCTACTGCAATTGCTTCTGGGCCTCAAAAAACACTTATTTTATAGCCATAAAATATATATGTGAATGGATAGGCATTGCGCCTCTGATGACATCAGCCCGTTAGAAAAAGATGTTCCTGTCCCTGACCTGAAAGACTGAAAGCTTTCTTTCCAATATGAATTGATTCTCTTCTTCCCACATTGTGGGAAGATTCTGCAACTGAGGTTCAGAAATCTCAGAATAATTTCTTGCATGATTGGAAATGAATTCTGAAAAGCATTATTGATTAAAATACATTTTAAAAATAAGCACATGTGTGTGCTTATACACTTTTACTCCAGTGTAATAAAATATAAAAGGAATAAATTTTGTCAAATATAACAACATGTATAATAAAAAGCACAGTGTAATGTAATTTTCTATGTCTCATTTAAATGTGTATTAATCTTAAACTACACAAAAACGTTGAGGCTTTTCATACTTTGATATATTAGGCTGTCTTTCTTAACAACTTATACTCTTCTACGCTCCTCAAAACTGTCTATATAATAATAATTATTTTTTATTATTATAACTATTATTTTTTCAATTATACATAGTATGTGAGAGATGTATGTGTGTAAAAGTCTTCAAGAAACACTGTTGTCCTTAAGGGCATACAGCATGTGTTGTCAGTCGAGCTGCATCAAAATTAAGTGCTTCATAAAAGACCCAAAGATATTCTTTTTTTTTTTTGCTACCCAAACATGGCTGTATCGACGTTTACTTAGTAGGGCTGAATTTCAGCATATTGTTTTTTTGTGTGTCACATTTTATATTTTGGAAAAAAATTGACTAGTTCCGTAAAAGCGGTAGGAAACCAGGTCTCAGTATGGAGCCCTTGTTTTCCTCTCCCTTCACCCGAGGTTCCTCCCTTCAAATTTATGAAAGAAAACATTTCTTTCTGTGAAAGGTTTTTGTACACCAGCATCTGGAAGTGTTTATTTCAGTGGCGTGTAATCTATCTGTGGATTTAGTTAGCACCAGACCCCCTTTTGTGTATTCCTGACTTAAATTTTTTATAAATGATCTTGTTGAATTTGTGCCAGGGTGCACATGGTTTGGCTGATTGCTGCATATATCCTTTACCTGCCAGTCACCTTTGATTTATATTCCTTCCCTCTGCTTTGGCCTTCCAAAACTGGTGCCATTGAACTGTCCCCTAAATCATCTTATTGGATAAATTACTCCAAGATGAGATGGTACATTTTTTGCTGCCTGTGGATAAAGACACATTCCTACTATTGGTCCTCTCTAAGTCAGTGCTGAATCACTTACACAGGAGCTTACTGGATGAGAAAAAAAACAACTTCTCTGCTTGTTTCCTCTTTCAAATGCAAAATTGAATACAAAAGTATGCCAAAAATGACCAGTTGAAAAACAGCTTAAGATGCTCCTTTGGAATTTACTGGCGGGGGGGGGGGGGGACTCTTTTTGAAAGGAATTCAGGATTTCTAAAATAAGTTTTAGAAGCTTCACATATTTTAAAACAAGCATTATTGAAAGCAATGTTTGCAGAGTGCAATTGAGTTTAATACTCAGCTGGGGAATAATTTTTAAATAGATTTAATTATATACATTATGCACACAATAATGAATAAAAGCAATAAAATTGTTCTAAAACAACTAAGCATTTTTGATGAATTACCCAGGGATGCATATCTGTACATTAATATGGAATGTACTTTTATTGCCTTGACAATGATTTTAAAAGTTCAATATTTTTAATAGTTGATTGAATCACTTTCAAAAGGTTTAAAGAGATTGACAAAGAGTTTATAGCTTAAAATATTCTGATACAATGAAATTAATGTTTATGTGCACTAAATATGGATGTTTGTGCCTCTACAGAGCGTTGTTGCAGAAAATGTTGTTCTGAGACTTTTGGCAGTCACCAGTCGCAAGGATCTTAACTACAGTCTTTCATTGAGTTCTTTTTCGGTTTCTATAGTTGAAGCCCTATTAGTAACATCCTCTGGAAATGTTTTAGCTGATCTTAATTGTTGATTTTTCTGTTCTTTTCTGCTGCTTTTCAGTTTATCATTTCATCTGCCCTAGGCGGAAAAGTGATTGTTTTTGCTCCTGTTGTTGTTAGTTAAGTTACCTGGACTTTAGTGAGCTGGTCAAATAGAAATAGAACTAATAATAGCCAAGAAATGTATCAACTGTGGGATCAAGCTATGTTCCTTATGGAAGAGCATTCATATTGACTCTCTACCTAGATAACTGTTGTGAGATGACTGCTTCTGATCATTGCCCAATACTGGTGATATTCAGCCGATTCGGCCCGGTTCACACGAACCGGTGAGGATAATTTTAATGGTCCGCCGAACTGGTAAAAATCACTCCTGGCTGGCCCCGCCCCCACCCACCCAGTTGCCGGTTGCCACTCGTTCTTTGAGAAAGAGCTCAAAAAACTTTCCCTTATCCTGCCGGCTCCAGCAAAGCTCCTGCAAAAAGCAGTGCAGGGATCATTAACAATTGGCCCTAAGGAAAAGAAAGTTATGGTAATACAATTTTTCTTGCCACATTTGTTA
>JANHJO010002022.1:138822-152288 GCA_032468235.1 Pseudoxyrhopus heterurus | reverse complement strand
TGTTGCTTTTTTGGTGCAAGTGCGCACTTTGGGACCTTTTTTCGGGGTGTTCTGGGGTGTTTTGGGGTTTGTGACCCTGACAGGGACCTTCTCCATACGGAAAACTATGTGGTGGTAAAATTCACGAATGTGAATAAGTTTGTATAGAGCACATACAAACTTACAACCTCTGCTTTATATATATAGATGGGATCTATTTTATCAATGGTTAGAGAAAAAATATGGGAACTAAAATGATGACAAGCGTCATCATAGAATCATTGCATTTGTTTAAGTTAGTAACATACTTGGTAAGTGAATCTGGATTCACCATTAACTTTTGCTTGTCAAAATGTCGTAAAAGATGATCACGTGACCCCAGGACACTACAACCGTCATAAACATGAACCGTTTACCAAGGATCTGAATTTTGATCATGTGACCATGGGGATGCTGCAATGGTCGTGTGAAAAACATCATAAGTCACTTTTTTCAGTGCCGTTGTAACTTTAAACTAAACAAACTGTTGTAACTCGAGGACTACCTATATACTCTGTTTAAAAAATATCAGATACTGTAAACCCATTATCACCTGGGAAAGTGCATGACCATCCTAAATACAATGATCCTGAAAAAGTAAAAGTAATATCAGTGCCATAAAATATATGTAAAAATGACTTTTTAGCATCAGCCTTTGGGCCTTGTCACTCATTTAAAGAACTGTTTTGCTCCAGAACCTCCTGGTTATACATCTAAGAGAGCATCTTTAAATACTGATTTTTGACACAGTGTGCCAGAAGCAGTGCTTGTGATTTTTCTTTTTTAAATACTGTCATTGATAAACAAGTTATCCATTTTCTTACCGTAATATCTTAAGCAGGCTTGAGGGTTCTCAGCAGTGCAACATTGGCAGAACCTTCTATTATGGGAATGATATCACTATCCCCAAATCTATTCTGCAGTGTGAATACAATGAAGACAGGGGAACTGCAGCATTGTGCTATACATATGGAAAGCATCTGCTGTTGGCATAGCATCTCCCTATAAATAATTGGCCGCTGTTTTCGTAGTCACTTTAAAGTGTTTAATACAGGTCCAGTGTATCAACTTGAGTTTGTAGAAATGTTGATTATCACCAGATTCCAGACCTGGCTACTTGCAGAAACATCACAATAATTGTTTCAGCCAGCCAATGTTTTGTGCTATGTAGGGATAATATCTGGCACAAGAGAAACCAGGAAAGTATATCGCAGTTAAGGCATGTAAAACATTTTGAATATAAAACAAATGAAAACTAAACAATACCTTGCCATTTTTGTGGATTTTTTAATGCAGTTCTCCAAGATCTTCTCATATTAGAACCAGAAGCGCAACCTGAAAATTAATATCAATTACTGAAAACAAAATGCCACATCAGTAATGTTAAGATTTTGTTTTAAACCCACAAACTGAAAGCAATTTAAAACTCCAGTAAGGCTAAAAATATGAACTTGACCTATAAGAGTTACCACAAAATGCTTTGCAGTCAAAAGCCAACAAAGAAAAAAAGGAGCTGATGTTCTGAGATCTCAGGGCTGATCTAGAGGCAATACTTTGTTCTGTGAGCCAGAAAAAAATTGTAGACGCACAAATATATGTGTATGTGTCCGTGTGTGAGTGATTTTACTTCATTGTGTTTTTCTAGATTTTTTTTTTTTGTTCTGGAAATAGTCATAGTTTGATTTTCCGTTATTTTTAAAGATTTTCATGTTGGAATTCAGTGTAATTTTATTTTTAAACCGTGATTATCTTTTAATTATTTAACAATTGAACAAAATTCAAAATTGAATGAAAGATTGAAATTATGTTTTTCTGATCTTGTTTTGTTTTGGCTTGATTGTGTATTTGTTAGCTGCACAGTGTTATTTTTTAAAAACAGATAGCCATATAAATTTTCTACCTAAATAAATTTTATTAACTATTTTGTAAATATATAAACTACCTCTGCCAATTAACGAATAATATTTTATGTAATAACTACCTTGTTATCCTTCCTAATAATTGCTTGTTCTTTTTGCTAGTATCCAACATAGGGAAAAAAACTGACAGAGAGTAATTTTATTCTCCCATCACAAAGCAGTTCATCTGCTGATCAGCAGATATTGAAAATAGTTAAGTCAGTTTCTTTAATTCAACCACTGGTAAACCTAAGAGTTTGAAGCAGTAAGCATATATATGTTTCTCAGAGCATACCTTTCATTCTGTCTGGCTGAAATAACTTAGCACTCAAGAGTATGAAGAATGGGGTGGATTGAATAAATTAGCAGATATCACAAAATAAAACTACTTTAGGAAATAGTTTACCCGTTATAATCACTGAAATACTCCAGTGAATGTGCCGGTCATACTAAGTAAATATATTTGTTTATAGACATGTTCTGTATTAGCTTCCACTTTTGCTCAGGACTTTGTCCAAACAAAATCCCACTAGAAGTAGGATGTTCGCACCCGAGTAGGAGTTTCTTGGATAAATATTTTTGCTATATTGAGACCAAAACCACTTCTACAAATTTCAGACTTTGATTGAAATGGTATATTTCTTTTTGCTTTTTATTTCTTCCCATCTCCACCACTGGCAACCACTGATGCATTACCTTAACTCCTCTTACCTCCCACTGCTTTGGCGAACAAGAGCCTCAATAGAAACTGAGCACATCAAGCAGGAATGAGCATCGAGCAGAAGTACTGTAGCCGCACCCACGTTTCTGCCAGCGAAGGAGCAGGGAGCCGAAAAGAACCTCTACGTTGTGTTGGAATAACGGATGAGTTCCTTTTCCCCAGCAACCAGATATAGGCATTAAGTTAAGACTGCGTACGGCATAAAGTAGCACACATTACATATGCATTTGCCAGGGAGTTATTTATGGGTAAATGTGTGGGATTGATGATATATGTTTGCACTATAATAGCAAGAGAAAGCCTCTGACCAAGCAGCCGGTAGCAGCAGCATCTAACGGAAAATATCTATTTTTCTCCAAGACTCTTCAGCTGCTTACATGGAAATTCCACTCCTGTCGCCCAGTGGCTGCCTATTTCAACATCCACTGCAGTCATCCTGGTATCTCGCCATAAGCAACAATGGGGAGAAAAAGGCTAATGCAAATAATAATTAGACAAGGTGCCATATTTTGAAAGCTTTGAACATTCAACTTGTAATCCATTGAAATAATTTTTGGAAGTAATTGTATCCCTATGTAAAAGACAGGGAAATTGAAGCTCCGTAAAGACAAATGGTCTTTGGGAGGCCACACAGCAAGTAAGGAAGTCAGTTAATTTTAAATCCCAGTATCTTCTTATTTTAGTAAACCCATCCTTCCCAGCCACCCCGTTCTGCTTTTCCCCCCCTCTCCTTTCCTAGCCAATTGCCTTAAAATGCTCCACAGAGTTTAGAAGAAAAAACAATATCAAGTACACAGACGCATTTGTCTAGACCTGGGCAGAGCTGTGCTCCAAATAAATGCGAGTAAGTTGAATAAAAACCTAGTTGCTATAAGCAACCCTCTTTAGCAAAGAGTCTAATCAGGCCATTGCGCAGTGTACTACTAATAATCTTCAGTTATACTCTGTGGGAGGTCTTCAAGTTAGTAGGAAGCAAGCCTGCCTTTTTATGCTGTGCTCTGATTCTTAAACCAAATCCAGCTTTACAGTCGCATTCTTTTTTTTTTCTAGATGTCTCCCTTAAGACTTCCAGTTTAACTTTATTTCCAGAAGTTTTCTTACTCAGAAAAATAAATCTATTAAACTTTGTGGCAGTGATGGGAAGAACTTCATAAGTCTGTTTGTTTTGCAAAAGCTACTGCCAAGTATTGTTTTATAGTTTCCTTTTTTAAGCTTCCCACACCATTGTTTACAGTAGCCTCTGAGAAACATAACATAGTAAGTAGTTCATTCCCTACCAGTTTCTTTCTTTTTTCCTTTTGGCAAATGTTCATGTGCTATTCGTACACCTCACGCTTTTACTGGAGCAGAGGCCATCCTCTTTTTGCTTTGTTTTCTTTCCTTTCAATGATACCAGGCGAAGGCTGAGAAGGAGAATAGAACTTGTTGAAAGTTGATGAAGTGCTATAGAAACGTTATATGTTAGGTTTGTTTTAAAAATCAAAGACAGTGGAGGCAGGCAGGCAGGGATGGGTAGGTAGGTAGGTAGGTAAGGAGGTAGGTAGGTGAGGTAGGTAGGTAGGTAGGTAGATAGATAGATAGATAGATAGATAGATAGATAGATAGATAGATAGATAGATAGATAGATAGATAGATAGATAGATATTAATGAGAAAAGCATCAATTGTTGCAGAAAAATAGTGGAAGTTCAAATAGGGGAATTTTTGAAGAATTGCTTACATTGTAGGGCCAATGGCCAAGAAAGGCACAAGAGTTTGTGAAAATTCAGAATTATGTAATACAGTCAAAATCTTTCAGTATCTACAGCACTGGAGTTTTGAGGGAAAGCATTTATAACAAGAGATTCATGGGATCTCCTTACCAGTACAGATCTTACTGATTGACAGCATTGTGAAGGAGTCCATAATCCTGTATTGTTCTCATGACCTGCATTCTCAAGAATGTGAAGTTCATTTTTCATCAGGTTCATCAGGAATTAAGACTGGAAGCCTTTTAATGAGGGATCCAACCTAGAAGGAGTGATTTTCTGACAGTGAGAGCAATAATCAATGGAATGGCACTTCTGAAATTGTGGCTACTGCATCACTGGAGATTTTCAAAAATAAAGTGGACAACAATTTAATCAGGATGATATAAGGTCTCCTGCCTTGAGCTGGAGACTTTTGAGGTCCCTTTCAGCCATATGATTCTATTGTGTTTTCAGTGGTTTCTGTATTTTCTCCAGTCTTGTTCTGGCTTTCCATTACAATAAGCTTTGCAGGTTCTTCTGGGGGCCTAATCCAGCAATTCTTCTTTAGATGAAGAAGAGTGATTAGTGAGAAGACTGCTATGAATTTGACTAATACAATTTTTAATCTGATATTTGTTTTACTACTTTAAGAGTAGATATTTGATTATATTCTCCAAATTAACTGCAGACAACATTTTCCCCAAAGGAATCAGTCAGGGTCAGGGTCATCAGCCCTTAGATACTTTTTCATTAGCCAAAATTCATATTTTGACCTAAACTGCTATAATTTTAAAGAAAATGAATTGGCAATAAGGATATGTATTACTTTGAGGTTAATTATTTGGCAACACATACTTATTTTGTGATGCAACAGGAATTAACAACAAAGAATATAAAGCGTATTTTCTTCTTTAATCATACTGATTATTTTGCAACATTTAGCTGTTACAGCTTCAACAATGATTTAAAATTCTTTTAATGTGGTTTAGGAAAATAAAATAGTTATAAGGATCTTTGCCTGTTTCTTAGCTGAGGGAGCCAGCATTGTCCGAACACATTTCCCATAGTCATGTGGCCAGCATGGCTATATGCCAAAGGTGCATGAAACGCTGCCACCTTCCCACCGAAGGTCTATTCTACTAATCTACTTGCATCTGCATGCTTTCTAACTGCTAGGTGGGCAGGAACAGGGCAAGCAATGGGAGCTCACCCTCTTGCGAAGCGCTCGGGTCTCAAACCTGGGCTGTCAACTTTCCAGTTAACAAGCTCAGCATCTTTAACCACTAAGCTTATCAGCTGAAAAAAATTCTAGGAGAAATAAAATATCAACTGTGCCTTTCCTTATAGAGAAGAAAGTTTTGTTCTAGCTATGCATCATTTGCCACTATGGGTATACATCAAATAGTAACCCAATGGACTAGTGTATTATATGCCATATAGGAAGAGGATTTATCACACCATCTTGGTGATTTTTGCTGATCTATATAATCATTCCTTCAGAAGGCTGCTATTTGACTTCTAGGGAAAAGCACATTGGTAATTATGTTATATTTCTGCATAAGAACAAATGGTGAAATCCTCTGTGGACATATATATAATGTCTCATATCAAATTTAGCTCGTTAGCCAATTTAACCTATTCTAGAAAAAAAATCTACACGCAAATATACATTTCTAAGCAAAGGAGAAACAGTCAATAATCTGAGATAAACGTTTACTTCTAAGTAACTTACCTATCTGGGATCTCTAAGAAAGAAAAAGAGATCTGGTACCATGGGACATTTCAAACTACATTATGTTCCACAAAACCTTAGGATTTTATGAGAACTTAGTAAAAAAAAATGCAGCCATATACATAATTTTTATGTATATATGCCTGAGACAGCAGAAATTCTGCAATTTTTTAAAAAACTGCAGTCTGAAAACATTTGAAAACCCAAGTGTTACTACATAAGCTGGTAGCTAAGAAAATGCTTGTTAAAAATACTGAAAATAAAAACAGTTCAGAGAGGAGAAGGAGAAGAAAATACCCAGCAGTTAACGGAGCAGTCAGAAATAAAAAAAGAAACTGTATGTGAATTGGATTTGGACCACAAAATTAGAAGAATTACTGAAAACCTCAATAAATAAGTAGCTAAGTTTATAGGCTTATCTGAGATGTAGGTTAAGTAAGGTATAAGAGTAGGATTATGTTAGTAAAACTTATGAAACTTAAGAATCTATGTATTTGTGAAGCAATAAGTAGAACACTTTGGGGGTGAAACCTATATCTATTTGCCAGTTCTGCCTGTGCCAAACCATCCAAAATGAACCCTATGACAGAAACCATATTCATAGGAGAAAAGAATTCTGAAACTACTGGTCATCACTGAAATCAAGTGAACCAAGTAGAAATCAATCAGGAATTAGGATTGGAGTAATTGTGGATGCTAATCTTTAAAGCCATGAACAACTTGGGCAAGAAGATTTCAAGGAACATGAATTTGGTCATCTATACAAACTTCCTTCTGGGTGCTTTGTCAACTACATATATACAGGCAGCTAACCAGAAGGAGAGAGTGTTCTCCATTATAGTTCCCTTCCTTGTGGAAAACAGCCCACACTGATGGCTTTGCAACCTTTGATTAAGATAGCTGTCTTCTTCAAGGATTATTTTATAGTTAGTCCATCAGTCAGTCAGCCTTATATGCTTCTATTTTCCTGGAATTTATACACTTCATCTTTTGCTGTGCTGTTTATTAATGCAAGATGATGATGATGATGATGATTGAAATCCACTGAAAGGATACGTTTCGTTGATTTGAAGTAACCATCGTTATCGTTTGGAGGGTTACATTTTTCCTGCCTTTGGCCAGATTCAAGAGCCAGGCTTGCTTGATTCAAGGGTATTTTTAGTTTTAGGTTTTCCTCCTCCAAGAATTGTGGCTCTTTTACTGCAAAGTTTAAAACAGAATTCCAAAACGTTTGTTTTGCTCAGCCTGTGATTAATCTTTTGCTGGCCTTTATTCGTTTTATTTCATTGCTGCTTTTACTAATTTATTGGGCGATTTTATTGTAGGCTGCCTGTGAGGGACTTGCTCTGAAAGGGAGCTTATAAATAATGTAAATACATTAATATTACACTTAGGTTATACAACTGGTTTCAAATGATTTCCTAGAATGAAGAATGAACAAAAATTGTTTAAATGTTAAACGCAAAGATGACATCTCCTGTGGTGAATTTGTATGTATAGAGAGAAAACTGTCAGTTCTGCTTCATCTATTCAGCCACGTGCGGCCTATATATTTAGCTACCAAGTGTAATTGACACTCTCTACTTGAGTGGGTGATTTGCACAGAAGTCCTGAATGATTTCATTTTTCTCCTTCAGAAAGGCAAGAATTGCATGAAATCTGATGACAGGATTCTTTGGTAAGGATATATAAAGTCATGAGTCCAGGCAGCTAAATTTATTTATTAAAGAACATAAAGAGTATTAGATTCTGAACCTAAATTTTCCTTCATGTGGAGAAGCTATTCTAATGAATTAATGTACTGTGCTGAATATTGTAAATTTGAGTACCAAAGTGGATGCGTACAGAATCAGATCTATCGTCTGTTAAATGAATGGAAAACTCTAATTTCTAATCTATAAAAGTTGTGTATTTGCATTGTCAAAAAGCATGCAGTAAGTAATTTAATCAGGAGTTATTTTACGGATGATTTTTGCCTTAAAGCTTATATACTAATAATTTTATTTAGAAGTTCTAGAACTGAGATGTTTCTGAAAACTCTCCATTTTACAAAGTGTTTGATTTCAAATTTCATCTCCTTTCCGCCCCCCCCCCCTCATTGTTTCATAGCATTTTATTTCCTTCTGTCTAATTACTTTTAATCTGCTTCTTCAGCATCATTTTTTCTTTTTGCTGCTTGAACATTTGCTATTGTATTTACTTTGGTTTACGTATAACTATTTTTCTCTTGGGCTAATAGCCACTAAGAATAGAAAACATGCCACTTGTGGGACCAACATTCCTCAGTCCAATGATTGGGATTTTCATTAAAGATAACAATTCTCAAGCACAAGAAAGTTGGGCATCATATCTTTGTATCGTTCTTTGGGAGCAAGCAGTTCAAGCCACTAATTTAACAACTCTCCAAAGTATCTCACAACTGTACTAAAGCAGGTCTGTTTTGTATGCTATTGAATAAGCTCTTGTCCTAAAAATAGACCAACCCTGTCTCAATTATGCGTCAGAATAAGGTTGACTTGTAAACAAATCTTTATTTCACTCCAAAATAGAACTTTTCATTGTACAGAACTTCTGTCACCAGCTACATCTTTTCTCATTCACATGAAATAGGCTCAGAAGTTATTATTTTTCCATTCAATATATTGTTTCCCCCTAGATGTTCAGAGGTTATGAAGAACAACAATTTCTGATTGTGATTATGGCTCTTTAGATACATTCATATATCTTATTTTTCTTTCCCATCCTCAAACTAGTATCTCAGTGGAGGAGAATTATAAGGGTATGCAGTAGAAATGGGAGAAGAAGCCTTTCCTGCCTAATATATTATTTGTTTGTTTCTACGCTTAAGTGACTCTGAATGGTTAGTAGCTCTAGGATGTTTTGAACAAAGATCTATGTAGAAAAACAACAGGGTTGTACACTCTGAGCATAGTACAGAAGAAGTGCTTGCAAGAGACCACTTATCTTTTCTGTTTATTAAAACAATCACATCCTTTTTCAGGATAATATAGAAATATAAAAAATAAACTACTTAAGACAGGTCTGGTACAGAATATAGATGTAGAAATATACTAATTACAAAGAAGCAATCAATTGCTTTTATTTTTATTGTTATGGACTGAATATCTCTGGTATGTTCACAGCAATGATTGTTGTTTCATCGTGACATTTACATTTTGTATAATTTTGGGGGAAATGGTTATCTTAAATAACAGTTATTATCCTGCATTTTTCCATCACAAAAGTCATGTTGACCTCTTCTTGGATTTTGTTAACTCATTTACGTACCTGCAAATTGAGCTTCAGTTATTGTGGTTTTAAAGAAACTCAAAACTTTGCAAACATAATCTTGACTTTGTTTTTCCACCCCCTTTCCACCAGTCTTTTCATTCTTTAGGGGTTTCCCATTTTGCACTTATAGGTGACTTATTGGACCCTTTCCCATATCATATACTCTTAATTTAATATAGATATGCCCAGGGTTTCCTGCAGCTACACAACACTATCTTAAACCAACTATGTTTACCATTTAGAATTAAAGTTGGTATTTCTTTCAATTTATTTGGTTCCAAGGCCTGCTGTTCTGAGGGATACACATTTAAGTTAAGTAGATATACTTAGAAAAATGTAGAAATAAAAAAAAGAAGGCTTGGAACATCTGGTCGAGAAAATCAAAGAAGAAATTTAGAAATTTGGTCTCTTCATGAACATAAAAAAAAAAAACCAAAGCTTATGTCCACTGCAAGCAATGGAAACAAACACCTAAATAGTAATTGAAGGTGAAGAGATAGAATGCGTGGAAAAAAATACTTTCCTAGAATCGCAGATCACTCAAAGTGGTAAATGCAGCTGAGAAATAAAACATCAGATTGCACTGGATCGCACAATAATGATGAACATGAGCCAAATATGGAATATCAAGGATATGTGGCAATCAAATGTAGGTTAGTCAGCTCTATTGTGTTCCCCATAGTAAATTATGTTTGTGAAAGTTGGACCTTAAGAAACAAGACAGGAAGAACATTGGCTCGTTTGAGCTGTGGAAACTTCCTGGATATACCTTGGACAGCAAAGGTGACTAACAAGCAAGTACTGGAGTGCATAATAGCAGACATGTCACTGGAAGGCAAAATCATGAAACAGTGAGTCATTTATTTTGCCCATGCCATGCGGGGGAATTCACTGGAAAAAAACAGTTACATTTGGAAGAGTTAGTGGTAAAAGGAAACCAGTGGCTAGACCAGTGATGTTGAACCTTTTTCTTGTTGTGTGCCAAATCGCGTGTGCACAAGCGTGTGCGTGCTCCTGCGTGCCCCCCACCCACAATGCAATGCAGCCCTCCCCCTGCGCATGCGCAGGGGGCACAGGGGGCACGCGCCCCCCCTGGTTTTATCTCAAAAAAAGCCTGAAAAACAGCTGTTTGGGGGCTTTTTTTAGCTAAAAACCCGGGGTCGCACGCACATGCGCAGTGGAGCTGGCTGGGCGACAGCTGGCGTGCCGGGCGACATGGCTCCGCGTGCCATTTTGGGCACATGGGTTTTTTGGGTTCACCATCATGGGGCTAGACACTTTCAAAGATGACACCAGCCATAGCATAGAAAAACTCAAAGAAGTAGTATAAGATTGGAAGATGTGGAGAGACCTGGCCCATAAAATCACCAAGAGTCAGATACAACTGAATAAATAACATCATCATCATCACAAATATTTGAAACTAAATTACCTGAAATCCCTCATTGTTAGAACATTCCTTTTGCATGCTCCCTGTTCTGGTTTGCTATTCAAGATCATCTTCAGCATTTTGATCACACAGGACATATACAGAGATCCAGTGTAGAACTGTGATCAGATGATGCCATTCCTACAGGTGTTCCTATGTTTTATTGCATATTGGCTTAATACTTTTCACATATACACACAGGCATATGTAAATATGCAAAATTACATTGGTAATTGTGTCATTTCAATATTGAAGTATAGCTATCCACATCAAAGTGCTGATCTATGTGTTAAATGAAGAAAACAAATATCTACAGCTATTATAGCCCCATAAGGCTGCATGTATTGAATTTTAATAAATAAAATTCATCACTTGTCATTAGAAAGAATGTTGTGATTATGATTATATCTGGAAGCAGAATGAATGTAATGGAAGGATTGCAATGATTAGCTATTTACTTTGTTATTGTTTTGTTTTTATTGTTGAAGATGAGAGAGGGGCATAGGGGATGTTCTACTTCATATCACAAAATAACTTGGTTAATATTTGTTATTATAGAACTTGCTTTGTGGTGTCACTTGCTACTCTATTCAGAGAGTAAAATATATCAAGCGAGCCCTTAGAAGGGGGAAATACTGTTTGCCATCAGCACCATTTCTTCCTTTCCTATCTCCTCCTCTCCTTTAAGTGGTTTTTGTTATCTCTGATCCTTTCCAAGCCCCCCCCCCAATATTCTCTGAATCAAACTTAATTACAGTATCTGTAGCTGCCATATCTCCTTTCTCAAATTAGTGAAAAAAATCAACTATTTAAACTATTTAAATAATTAAATTATATCTTCATATATGTTTAGTGTTGAATTAGAGTATTAAAGGTTTTTGCTGTGTTATAAATCTGTTAGTGTCTTGAGGGAAAGGGAAATACTAATTTTTTGCCTGAAATTCTAAACATAGATTCTAGTTGCTTAAGCAATACCGACATCTTTGGATATATGGCTCTTTTGTTTATATGGTCTATGCCTGGCTTTAGTTAGAATATTTCATTTTCAACTATTCATTCTTATGACATTGCCTAATGTTTTATTTGAAAGTATTTTTTAAGTTCAGAGTAATATTCTTCATCTAGTAGCACATTCCAGTGTAAGCCTATGTATAAGGGAGAGAAAGGTAGGACATTTTTTCTAGATAAATGTACATTAAAACCTCTAAGAGTAAATTTTGCAATGTTATTCATTCATTGGCTCCCAAAAGCAGGAAAAAAAGTCATGTCAAAATTTGAAAAAGTTTCCATTTTATATATAGAGAATAGTTTTCAGAAACAGGTTCAGGAAGTCTCTCTGTAGATGTGGCTCTGAATTACAATCTGTAAAACTCTTTTTTATTAATATTTGTGAATATTAGAAATTCTAGTAAAGTGTGGGAAATGTGTACATATATTCACCGGATTATGAATCCCAGCATCACTAACCATAAGTCCTACTGTCTGAGCTTCCTGTGAGATATAGTTCAGCAATATCTGAAATATCTGAGAATTCGAAACCCAGTTTTATGGATGTATTTGCTGGTGATTAAGAGTCTGTGACAGAATTAATTGATTTGTCTGGGTTGAGATATGGATTTTTAGAATCTGGAATTTCAGAAAACTTTACATAATTCAACTGTGAAGGCTTTTAACATTGTAAAATAATGGTAATAATGGAAACTGTTACTATTTCTATTCAGAAATAAAAGGATTGACAATCAAAGGGGAGGAATATAAATTACAAGCCTTTGCAGATGATCTAGTGTTTATCCTGGAGGATCCGCAGGAAACGGAGCCGAAACTGATTATGACAGTAGAAAATTATGGGGCAGTTGCAGGTTTAAAAATAAATATGGAAAAAATGAAAATATTAGTTAAAAATTTGAATTAAAATCAAAAAGAAGAATTGGCAAGATTGACAAACTTACAAATTGTAAAAAAAATTAAATATCTGGGTGTACAATTATTGGCCAGATGTATAACGATTAGACAGGATAACTATGATAAATTAAAAGAACAGATTAAAATAGACCTGGAGAAATGAGGAAACCTGCAACTGTCTCTAATGGGGAGGATCACCACAATAAAAATGAACATTCTGCCAAGACTTATTCCAAGCGATACCAATGTACTTATTCCAAGCAATACCAATGAAATTGGGGAAAGGTTTTTTTGAAGATTTGAATAAAATGGTGATTAAATTTATATGGCAGGGAAAGAAACCCAGAATTAGGCAAAAATTATTGCAAGATGCGAAAGAGGGGGGGGGTTGGCCTCCCAGAATGGGAATTGTATTACCACGCGGCTACCTTGGCTTGGATAAAAGAATGGGTTAATTTAACAAACAGAAGACTGTTGGTATTAGAGGGACATGATCTACATTTAGGCTGGCATGCTTACCTATGGTATAATAGATGGAAAACACATACCTATTTTTGGAGACATTTGATTAGAGACTCTTTAATGACAATATGGGTAAAAATTAAAGGAAAGATATATGGGAAAAGGCTGGGACGTGGTGGCTCAGTAGGTAAGATGCTGAGCTTGTCGATCAGAAAGGTCAGCAGTTCGGCGGTTCGAATCCCTGGTTACTTGTCCCAGCTTCTGCCAACCTAGCAGTTCGAAAG
>JANHJO010002022.1:97574-110573 GCA_032468235.1 Pseudoxyrhopus heterurus | reverse complement strand
AAAATATGTGTTTTTTAAAAATGTATATACATATATCTATTTATTTATTAGATTTAGAAGGCTGCTTGACTCAAACAATATGACTCCAAGATAGCCTTATAATCTAGCAAAAAAATAAATGCCAGTATAAGAACCTGGTGGAACAACATTAAGGGGAGATCATTCCAAAGGGCTGGTGCCTTTAGAGAAAGTCTCTGGGTTCTTTATGTAGAAAGCCCCTCCCTAGAATAAAATGTTCTTTATTCTTAATATTAAAAATAGGCAGAATAGAATATTTCCCCTGAAGGAGAAGAAGAAAGACATCTTCTTAAAGGCAGAAAGCAGCCCCAGTCTTAAGCAGAAACCTGAAGAGGCCAATCTTTAGGAATGAATATTTTGTGTCTATTCAGAAAGCTGGGCTACTCTATTTATAAGCAAAGAGCAGCCAGGAACTCCAAATAAACAACACAATAGGCAAGGAGCTGAAGCTGACAAAATTAGCTCAGACAAACAAAACATTTTAGGATTTGCATTTCCCCTTTTGCCTGTAGAGCTAGCCATGACCCCTACATGACCCCATAGGAATCTGGCAATAGGGTTAGGTTTTAATAGCCATTAAAATATTAAAGGACATATTCTGCACAAAAACAGGCATCTTAATCACAAAGCCCTAAAGAATGTATAAAAGCCCACCTACTCTCAACCTCATTTTGTCAGCAACCCCAGAAACATGCTGCTGTCACTAGTTTCTGGCTACCAAATAAACAGAGACCTCCTTTCCTGCAGCCTGCTTACATTTTATTTCCAGCATATTTCTCCTGGTTTGGAACCGGACCGGATTTTTCTTCCAATACTTGACATGACAACCAATTCTGCCAAGAACTGGACCTCTCCTGAAGTTCATAGATGCTGCTGAATATTCTTTGTGTAAGGTTGAAGGTTTTATATTCCAAACAACTTACACCTTGCTAGTAAGCCACCAGTAGTTGAATCATTTTACCATCTTGTAATAGCTGTATGAGAAGACTTCTCAAGCAAGCTGCTTGGTCTTTTTACTGCACTTGATCTTCCACATCAAGATCACACCAAAGGCACTCCCATTCATAGGGCCCCATAGCAATTCTATACTGATACCTCTTCAGGAACGTAGCTGCCTGTATTCATTAATGTCCAACAAAAGCTTATCATCCCTGCAATTGATTGTACAGGACTATCTGTAGAATGTACTTGCTCAAATTGCTGATACCTCTCTTCCTTTTTTTTTGTTTTTAAGACTGTTGATAGCTGGATGTGCTTCAATATGTTCAGAAGTTGTGGGCCTTTCATCCCACAGCAGATGTACTTCCAGCAACCTTCCTAAACTGCCTTAAGTGAGCCAATATGGCAATTCGAAGATATTGTTCTTTTACTGGATTTTATTAGTGTTTGTGGAAGGAGTTTAACTGAAGATCATTATGTAACCTATGGATTATTTCCTTTGTTATTTCACTTTTCCAAAATAGGAGTAACTGAAATTAAAATATAGATATGAACAATTATTGGAGTATTTTACTTAAAGCCAGGGCAACTGACACAGCATTTAATGGAAGTTGACAGCTAAATACCCTGCCACAGCAGTAAAGTGTTGAACAATGCATATGAAAATAAACAGCCCAAATGAAAGCTATTTCTGCAGATGCCTTTGGCATGCTTTCTCAACCCTGAACAGGTTATTTGAGATGGTAATTGCTGCCAAAGAATTTTTCTCTTCTTTTTTAATATACCTTATGAGATTTACCTCAAGGCGAAATAGAGTGCTTTTATGGATATGCTTAACTTTAAAATAAGCAAAATCAATACCAGAAAGAGCAAAGCTGTCTTATGCAGCTTAGCCGATAGTTATTTGTGTGTCTCCAAAATCTCAGTTTCACTTGACTGGCAGGACTGGGAAGAGCAAAGAGGTTTGGTATTTCATAGATAATTTGGGAAAGTGACATCCAAATCCATCTTGTTTCCAATTTTGTCTATCCCATTTAATATGCGGATCAGTCAAATATGGTCAATGTCACTAATATTTATTTAATACTCCATTTTGTTAAATTTCCTCAAGTTATTTTCTTAGAGAAACCATAAGAAAAACACCCATTTATTTCGTGAAATGTTCTGTTGTGAACTCAGTCTTGCACACAATGTTCCCTAATAAACATTGTTTTACTGCAACCACCGGTAACTTAGTGCTTTTCCATATCAACTTTCCCCAAGATGTATCATATGCTGCTTTGTATAAAACTTTTAGATCAAGAATAAGACCTCTTGGTGGAGTCCATGAATTACTCCTGTTTCTTCTGTGATAGATTCTGAATTGAGATATTATTCAATTCCACTCTAAACAGAATTGCAGATTTCTCTTGTATTCTTTTGAAATTTTATTCAATTTATGCTGCATTGCTGGAGCGCAAGTAATTGACAATTTCTCATACATGTTGGCTGGGTTCTCTTTCTATATTAGAGAATATTGTTTCTCTTTTATTTGTAAGCAGCCAAGAGTTATTAAGGTATTGGGCAGTCTTGAAATTGGAGATGATGATGATGAAAATATCCAATTGCACTGAATCAGATCTACTCCCCAAAATCATGCACAATGCAAGCTGACTATAAAATTCAAATCAATGATAAAAATGCATCAAGTTCAATAAAGTAGTAATGAAGAGCAGTAAAGAATGAAGCAGAACTCTAAACTCATTGCAGAGACAATTCTTTAAAAATGCAACTCATCAAGGTGATGATGAGTCTTCATGGGAAATAATGGATTTGTTTATATTTCACCATTTTTCCAAGGTGAATATGCATATATAAAATGATACTGGGATGGGATTTTAAAAAAAGCTCTGCCCCTAGACTTTTTACAGTTAGTTTCCTTTTCCTGGGTGCGTATTTAAAGTGGTTGAAAGGGCAGGATTGCCTGCCTGCCTGCCCTGATGCCAACTGAAGCTCAACACCATCAGAGCAAAGCATTGGGTTTTTAAGAGATGGCTTTAATGCAGCTGTTTATCTGATGAAAGTGATGAAAATTAGGAAAAAAAGAAATCTAGCTGAGTGCTATAATGTGTGAACAAGGAGAAATAGTTTTGGTTTTTGTTTGTTTGTCCTTCAACAAAGATGAATAAGATCATAATCCCACATTTTTTATTTTTGATCAGATTGTGCAAAGTTGGTCTATATAAATTTTCCTGTCTTTTAAAAACAGGAATGCATAAAATCAAAGGGTTGAGACGGCTACCACCTATTCTACACTTGTGCATTTTGCTTTTCTTGCCAAAGTGCAAAACCTTACTTTTCTCACCAATGAATTGCATTTTATGAAATATGTATACCTCACTTTATTTGAGAAACCCAAGGTTTACTGAATTGTTGATAATGCCAACATTGTTGTATATCAAAACCAATGGTCTCAATATATGACGTTTTTCTTTAATACAGGCTACATTTCTAAACATACTTGGGTATGGAAAATATCCTCCGAACACCTGCTGGTTTTTGGCTACATATTTTTCATCTTCCTACCCGCCCCCGAGATACAGGGCATCCATTTACCATCTAAACCTCCCCCTCAAATCAAATAGGTCCCCCAGATTGCACCTTGACATTACAGCTTGACTTATGCCCACAGTTGGGATTAGAATTTCCATCATAAGTCAGTGCAGCTGTAAATTGAGTTGGACTCAATTTTGTGACAATTTTTATGGTGGTTGTTAAGAGAATCATGCATCATCAAGTGTTTTGCTGTAAATTGGCAAACAAGATCACAAATCACAATCATGGGATTGCAGGTTGCTGCAATTGATCATAAATATGAGCTGGTTGCCAAGTGGTGCAATGCTCATAGGTATGAGTACAGGTCATAAGACACTTTTCTGAGGCTGTTGTAACCTTGAATCATCATTAAACCATCATTAAACAAATGGTTGTAAGGCGGGGAATTACCTGAACAGAGTAAGATTGTGCAGGCTTGCAAAATAATCCAGAAATGCTTCAATTCTTGCATGTGACTATATCTGTCTTTATTAAAAATTCTGCAGGATCCTTAAAAAAACTTGTGTCAAGTTCTGGGGAAATCAGGAGATTCAGGCAGTATAAATGAGTATAAAGATGTATCGCAAGCTTAAGCTCTCTACAAGAATTTGAACTACTAAAGGTCAAGGGAAATTTGTTAAATTTAAATTTAATGTTAAATTTGTTAAATTGTTAAATTTGTTAAATTGTTAAATGAGTTAAGAATAGAAAGGAATTCAAGATGGGATGGACTTAGATGTCTTGTGGTGGCACAGGGACTCATGACTGATGATGGGTTTGACCCCTCCCTCAGGCTCAGCCTGGTCATCTCCTACATTGTGTGCTTTAATGAATGAATCAAATCAGTAAAACTGTGTGCCCTTACTATTATTCTTAAAGCAGGGGCAGCTTTTCCTTGCTATCCCAAAAGCTCACTGTAAAACGTGACTGCTTTAATGTGCAACAGAGAAGTTCTGGGCTCACGTGAAGCCATTTTCCCCTAAATTATTTTTGAACCCTCCACATCTTAACAATTCATATGGCCTTCACAGTTGTGGAGCAGATTTTAAAAATTCATCCCCTACCAAGAAAAAGTTTTCCACTTCTGTTCTTAGATATTTACTGCAAATAAGTGTAAGATAAATTTTGAATATAAGTGAGAATGGGCTTTTGAATTTTTGTGTGAATTACCAGCAAAATATACTTCTGCCCTGAATCTGAAATGATCTGCTTGTTTAAATTGGAGCTCTTAAAGGCAACTGGAAGATTGTACAAAGAGTAATAGAGGCAACAAAAGGATTCTTGGGAAAATAACAGGAAGCAATACTGGAAGAATTATAAGATAGCAGAGTACATGTGGGTTCTTATGTTGTTATTGGAAGTAGAACAGCCGCAATGCATTAACACTTCTACTTCAAAAGTATTCATCTCAGTTTTTTTCTTTCCCTCTTTTTTTCTCCTTAACATATGGAAGAGACTGATCATTTATTTTCTTTGGCAGATTTTGGGGTGTTTCAGTATAACTTCAGTGTTATTCTTTATACACAACACCCTGCCTTTAGCAACTGTCACAATTTGGCATGCATGTGGTTTAAGCAATACACTATGTCTTCAGTTAATCAAGGGAACTTACCACTTCTCAATTAAAGGGTTGAGGAACAGGAAGAGTAGTACATTCCAAGATTCTCAATAATTGTTTAGGGAGGAAAATCACGTGAGTTTTACTTGAGGCATCCCTTGGAATTCAAGACTGTTGTTGTTGCTATTCAGGAAGTTATTACAGGCATTATTTTGTTCCAAACCATCTAGTCTAGGTCTTTAGCCAAAAAGGATAGCTTCGAAATCTATAAACATCTTGATATATTTGATCAACCAAAGGAAAATCAATGTGGCTTTTATGATTTCAACACATTTTTATTTCAGAATTGCATGTAGGTCTCTGAATATTGCTAACTTCATGATTTGGGAAAGGAACAAGACTTAGCAGAAGAGATAAGATATTTACTTCCAATGTTTTACTTTATTATGATGACTTTTGTTGAGAACTGAGAAGATCAGTTTGGAATTCAAGCGGAATAGTTTATTAACTGACTATCCATGTTAAATTTTTGTGCTGTAGATTTTTTTTTTACTTTATGGTAATTAAAATCTTCATTTGTATGCTGATCAATTAATAATATTAATTAATGAGTTTCAATCTGCCCAGTAATAAATGTTCTTTGTGCAAATATATAAAAAGAAAATCCAGATTCAAATAAATAATGCAATAAGCTCTTTTAATGTAGCCCTCATGTAGTGAAAACTCCCAGCAATAAGGAGAGCTCCCATTTTCTTAGTTTTCACAAAGTGATAAAAAGTTTAATGTTCTGATGGATTTTGGGTGCAGACAGTGGACTCAGGCTCCTTTTGTAATTATTCTGTATGTATGAGCTGGATTTTTTTTTACTTCAGTGAGGCACCACATTCATTTCTGGCTTTCATGTTTCTGGCTTCAAACCAGCCTTTATATTTCAGAAACTGACTTTTGAAATACAGTGATCCATAGTATAAATTGGCAATGTCGTTTCATCAAGGTTCATTTTACAGAGAATGGTAGACTGGATCTACCTCTTTTCAAACCTTACTGAACCGTTTTGCTTGCCATATTCCTTTTCCTCTAAACTTGGCAAAGGCAGACAAAGCAAAGAATAGACAAGCCTCCTTGTACCATTTTTTTTAAAGATGACATTCCACTTACTGTTTGAGGAAGGATAAAACTTTTTAAAGGAGCATTTAATTATATTAAAGAGGGATGCAATTAACTGTTTGCCTGGATGGAGGACCCGAGGACAGGATTCTTCCTATCTGTCGTAACTTTAGAGGAGTTTTCCTTCAGTCTTGTGGCATCTGTTTAATCTCCATAGGGATCTCCATCTCTTTGGCTTACAGGTCATGTTACCAGCCCTGCACTTGTAACTGATCTGAGCACTGGCTTCTCCAGTGTAAGTGCTGTTGATAAATTACTGCATATGGTAGAGAGCGCTAAGTTGCAGTGTCATTGCTTTTCATCTAGAGAGGCTTCTCAGGAACTTTCCATGACAGCTAAAGAGCTTTGGGCACAATGCAACAGACATAACTTATAACAACCAATAAAGCCAGAGAACAAAATGGACCCTTTTTAAAAAAAAAAAAATCAAGATCAAATACACTTGTAGGTTAAATGTGCCTACAGTTATGCTCTTAGTGAAATTCATCTTGCTATAAAGATGCCAGAAAAAATAACAGCTGATTGATATCAAGGTTTCAAGGAAGAACCTGAAGCCTTAGTGTCTCCCTTGTCATTACAGGGAAATCTTTAAATTACTCACAGCAGCATCCTGAGGGCTGAAGACTACATTTTATCTTCATGTTTGAATGCTAGAGGAGAGGGGGATTCTCTTGAGCTTGACCCATATCTGAAAGCACATTCCCTTTTCTTCAAATCCATTTAAAGATCAGACCTGCGGATGCCCAAGACCAACTTCTGGTAAAATATAACCATGTGGAAGAATAGATGTCTAACCTTTCAAGGCAATGGGAAACACTTGGACTCCTTTCCTTAATATTCCACAAGATCACATCATCATCTGTGTCACTATTCATTCCGGCTTACCCATGTTTCACCCAAAAGCAATTTTCCAGTAAGTCCTGCTTTTGAAAAGCTCAGCAACCATAGATCTGCGAAATGCACAAGCCAGAGCACTACAACCTCTGATGTTGGACTGAGAGAACCAACAGATCACTGCAGAAAACCATGTGTTTGCTTGCTTACTTACTATATCAATTAATATGGATGCCCACCTCACAAATGTGACTTTATGTGGTTGCAACAGTAGTAAGCCAGGATGGAAAAGGACCACGGAGCGCAAACAATAATAAAGATTATTTACTTATTTATTTATCCAAACTTATAATCCTCTCCAATTTTGACAACTGAAGGACATACATTCTCAGAAGATTAATAAGGTAAAAAAGATACCTATAATACTGTACATAATCAAAATGCCTCCCCAGCAATCTCAGCCATACTGAAATAGCAGAGGAAACTTCCCTGCATGACCTGCACACAGACAATGGCTGTGCATAGACAACAACCTGCAAGTGTCCTTTTTTGTATAATTAAATGCATATTAATATATGTGCCCATGCAACTCAATATCTTTCATTGCTTGAGAGGCCCCATTGCCCAAAAGTTGATAAAGGCACACTGACCAAAGTTATAACTTCAAGAAATTCTGCTTAGAGCTCTAAAGAACCTATGTGTCAGATTTCTTTCTCTCACGCAATATATATTTGAATCCCAGCCTGGGATCCACAATCGTATATACGGTAATTTTAATAGTTTTGGAAGTCACCAAATTAATTTTATGTGAGAGAAGAGATAACTAATACTGTTATGAGGAGGAACTATATTACTTAAAATATATTTAACTGATTTAAATGAAACCTAATTTTATTTTGTCCTTCCTCGTTCATTTCTTTATCCTGATCTTGCTTACTTTTGTCCTATCCTACGATGGCAAAACTGGACTGCAAAACTGTAGTAGATGTGATCCAGTGTTGATACAGGATTTTATACAACACAGCTGCTGGGTTTTTGTGTGTTGGAATTGTAAAACAAATTATGTGAAAAAATAAATAAAAAAAACTTTCTTAACTCTTTCCTCAGTAACACGTTGATACCTCACCGAGGATGACAGTTAGACAGCAGGTTGGCAGCCTGGTTTCCATCAGCATCTATCTAGCACCTTGAAAACCCCTCTGTATTTCAGTTTTGATGTTTGATGCGAAGCTGATGGTTTCCTATCCACTCCCCTTCCCATTTCTTCTGTGTTGTAATTCTCAAGATCTTCCTCCTAAAAGAATCATTCTGGTTTAGTGGTTAAGACATCAGGTTAAAACAAGGAAACTATGAGTTCTGGTTCCACCTTAGGCATGAGAGTCACCAGGATGACTTTGGGCCAGTCACTCTCTCTAAGCCCAACCCACCTAACAGAGTTGTTGTTGTGAGGAAAATAGGAGGAAGAAGGCATATTAGGTATGTTTGCTGCCTTATTTATAAAAATAATAAAAGCAGGATAAAAAAAATCTAACATTGTCAGAAAAATAATATCAAAACTTGAGAGGTTGAAGGATTTTGGAAAGACTCCTGATAAAAAGAATATGACTCCAGGAACTTGTAAGTAAAACTATGTAAATATTTATTTACACAGAATAAAAAATACTATACATTAGTCTGTACAATTATATATATATCACTAACTATTCAATTACCTCAGTAATACAGTCACTACGGTTCACTACCTCAGTAGCTACCTGGTTTTCTCCTGCTCTATACTGTAGAGCCCTGGTCAACCTTGACCAACCCTGACCAATCCTGGTCAATCCTAATCTGTCCTGATCAATCCTATGCTGCCAATCCTGCCCTGGTTATAACCTGCTTTTACCCTGCTATTTTTCCTGCTATTTTTCCTGGTTATTTCCTGCAAAGAGCCCAAGGGGTTGGGGCTCCCCGTTTTATATCCTCTTGGATCGAGGCCGCACCTCCAAAGTTGTTTAATAGATTGGTGTATAGTTCAATAGTTCGTGCTCGCACCTGCCACCAACTGCCACTTTGGCAGTGGTCGGCCATTTTTGGTTCATGTCCCCTGGCAGCCATTTTCTAACACAAAATGGAGCAGCAATTTCCTGACATAATTGCATATTATTTGTATTAGGTAAATATATATAGAATTGTAACTGTTTACTGATGGTATGACAAAAGTAAATCAATGTTGGTTTTAATAACCATTTTGTTAGACGTGCCATACTAAGAGTTTGGAATAAATATAAAACAAGGCTCTCTACGAAGTTGCCCTTTGGGTGTCACCATAGGAAGCTTTTTTTTTTTAGAAAAGAAATGGTGGCAAAGCCAGATTGGCTGACGTATGGTAAAATTTTATCTTTTAATTCTGGTGACCCAATACTAAAGCTGAGGGAAGAACTTGAAACATTTATAGTCTGGATGGTAAGTACTAGAAGATCTTAATCATGCTCCTTATTAGCAATTCAATGTGATATGGTACTCAGGTTCTGTCAAAACATGTAATTTCCTAATTGTAAAAGGTAGAGTGAAGGATCCAATCCTGTGCCTTCCCTCTCCTAGAATTTAAACATTGATTGTAAATATCAACTTTAAAGTGAATTATCTTTCCAGTATTATCATGATCCATGAAAGAGCTTTGTGTTGGGGTTAAAGGCAGCAGGCTAGAAACTGGAAGAACAAGAGTTGTGCTCCAGCCTCAGGCAGAAACCCATCTGGGTGACTTGGGCCAGTTATTTTCTGTCCAGGCAGTTGTCAGGAGTCAAAACTTAGTTGAAGGCACACACAGAGAAAAAAAAAATTATATGAAACATAATAGAATGGAGCATAGATCTACATTTACTGTAGTGGAGTTTTTAGGAGAAAAGATCCTTGAATAGTTGGTATTAAGTTTGAAAAATGGTTTCATAGTCGGAATGGGGAAAAAAACCTTATAAAACAGATACATTGCATAGAAGTCCTTCGGGAATGGGCGGCATACAAATTCCAACAAATAAATAAATAAACTGTAAGCAACAGTGGAACAGAGAAGATTGGATTAATTTCTGTTCAGATTTTATTACAGACACTTAGAATAAAAGTAAAATCTTTAGTTTTGATAAAGCAAAGTAATCAGAGAAGAAGTGATGCAAAGAATCACTGGATGGGAGTGGAATGAAAAATAACATCTAATTTATTTTTAAAATAAATGAACTCCTTAGAGATAGTAAAAAGGTACCGACTAAAATGTGACAGTGTAGGACAATGAATGAGACAACGTATTTTAATGAATATATTTGTTTAAATCACAGTATTATGTACTTGCTAAGCCCAGCTACATAAAACCTAAAGTGATGGAGATAACTAAGAAATCTTAATAAAGGTTATAGTAAATCATCACAATATTTATTTATTTATTTACTATTTCGATTTGTATGCCGCCCACTCCCAGAGGACTCCGGGGGGCTCACAAAACTAAAACAGTATAAAAACAGTATAAAAACTTAAAAGCAATCTAAAAGCATCTAATTTCATTCGATCAATCATCCATATCACACCCAAGCCTGCCGGCACAGCCAGGTTTTTAATGCTTTTCGGAAGATTACCAGGCTGGGGATGGTCCTAATCTCTGGGGGAAGTTGGTTCCAGAGAGTCGGAGCCCTCACAGAGAAGGCCCTCCCGGGTGGGGCCGTCAGCCGACATAGCCGACAGGACCCGCAGGAGGCCGACCCTGTAGTTTAACTGTAGTTGATTGGTTTATAGAGGTTTTAAAAAGTATTTTTTAAAGAAAATAATTCCCCCCTCAATCTTTTTTTTTTTACAACTTTTTTCTAAACATACAGTACATTTGCATGCAAACATCTCTTCATGTACACAATATCATACATACCTTTCTTAAAAGACAACTTCCCTGATACTTTTTTTTTTTTGTTATAGACATTTTCCAGGATAGGCTTGTTAAAGTATGACTATTTCTTTATGCACATTTAGGATCAGAGAAAAAGAATGTGAAGGGGATCTATTCAGTGTTTTGTCTGGGCTGCAGCGAAGTTTACTTGGGTCGATCTCCCTGATCTGGTCACTGAGAAGTGCCCTGGAATTTCTTGTATCCCCGCTTCTTTCTTTCAGCTTCTTCTGAGTTCTCTACGTATGCTTTGGTCTTCCTGGAAGAAGCTTTATATAGTCCTCAGTTCAGTTCAGTCCAGTCCCGCCTTTCCTTCTCCCTTTAACCAGTCCTATCTGGAATGTTGATCTTTGCAGTGATAAAGCAAGGAAACCAAAATCAGTAATTTCTGCTTGAGGAGATGAAATACTTAGGCTCTAGGAAGGCCTGCTCTCTGTCTTTAACTTATCTGGATAAATCTCACATAAATTCTAGATTTGCGTAGCAAAACAATCATGATGAATAAGTTGTCGAACTAGCAGGATTCCCTGAATTGCACTTTATAGTACTGTATGTTGTTTTTACAGGTTTTGTAGGGAGAATATGCTATCAAAATTACATTCAGACGATTTAGTACTTTCTCTGGAAGAATCTTTTCTGGAAAGGCAGCTTTTCCTGCCCCCAGTTCAAAGGCATTGCCCAGCTTTTCTGTCTTTTGGACAGATGGTCTGAAAGACGGAATATGGATGCCACATAGAAGATGACAAATGGAAAAGGATGGCACCTAGATCCCACCTTCAATTCCAGGAAGGGGGGGTGTTGGTTTCTCAGTGTTGAGAAGTACTCAATAAACCTGAGGCCCGAAGAGAAGCGCTTCTGATTGCATCATAGTAAGGCCAGTTCATGAATCTTTAATTGCATATTAGAGGTGAAGCACAGTATTTCAAACAGAGGTTTGCTTATAGCCTTGCTGTCGGTGAATTCAGTCTGCCTGATGAATGATTGAGGTGGTGGGGAGTAGTGAGGGCTGGAAGACTGCTTTAACTAGTTAAGCCAGATCACTGGGTCCAGACAGATGAAACTACTGGAGGGAAGAGGGGAGATGAAGATCAAAGGTTCATAAAATTAGTGTGAAAATATTTCAGAATTCCTGAGATACTGGAAGTACAGCAGATGCAATGGCTCCACCAAGTTTTCAGTCTGATACAATACAAATGTTTGGAAGCCAGGAACAACTTCCTTCCTTGAACCTCTATGGCTTACTTTGGCTTAGGAAAACAAGATGCTAACCGAAGCCAGAATTATCCTACTCATGAGCACCGCTGGAGGTAAGGAATATATTATCTCTGGGCCCAGAAAATACTTTCAGTCTTCATTCACCACCTGCTTCAAACCCCAGATCCTGATGTGACTTTGCTAAGCAGAATAAATGTTCAATTGCTAGGTAAGAAGAGGTGTGTGTGGGGGGGGGGAGGGGGGGGGAAATAGAAGATAATGAGAGAAATCAGTTGTCATGAAAGGGATCTCATGTCCTTGAATGGTAGAGAGCTTTGAAGTGTTCAGAAACAAAGAAAATGATGAAAAGATGGTGAAAATAATGCAATCTTGCCTTTGCAAGCAAAACCATCTGAATTTACCCATTTGTATTTAGCCAATTTTACATTCCTCTGCAGAAAAATCAAGAGTCCTGAGAAAAAAATTTCTCTTTCTCTCTCTCAAAAGGCAGAGAAGTAAACAATAAATCTGATCTGACTTCAGGACATAGAAGAAGAGCAGCATAACAGCAACCAACTAGCTTCTCTCCTCTTGACCACCTATGGTCTCATTCAAACCATCATCTGCTTTCTGTATAAATGTTAGATAATATTCCTCCTCCCCCTCCTCCTCCTCCTCTAATAAATAATTTGTCATCCTACTTCCTAGGGATTGGTGGATGCTGACATTTTGCTGCTGTCCTAAAAATCCGCAGCCCTTATTCTATTTAATAGATATCTGTGAAATGAAACCTATCATTGAGCGATGTAAT
>JANHJO010002022.1:0-18183 GCA_032468235.1 Pseudoxyrhopus heterurus | reverse complement strand
TGACATTGTAAACCGCTTAGAGAGGGTTGCAAGCCCTGATAGGCGGTATATAAATACAGTGCTATTGCTATTAGTTTTAGAAAGGGAAGAAAAACAAGATATTTGTTTTCTTGGGCCTACATTTTTTATATTATGACTTACAAAAGGTAGTATAGGAAGTTATATTCTATTTGTCCCAGTTATAAGCATTCAAAGGTAATTCCATAGCCATAAGTAGCTGCTGACATTATTTCACAGGCAAAGATAAATAAGCAACAGACTTGAAAATATAAAAATGGAAGAAAAAGTGTGCCTCACTCTGGCTTCTGTCAGCTCCACCCCAGCTGAAAAAGCAACTGTAACAGCATACAGGAGAAGAAAAATCTAGTAAACAAGACAAAACATACATAATTGGAAACAGGTCCCAGACAGTGCTATGGAATGGAAGGTAACCAAAAGAATGGGACAGTTTGAGAGATTTTTAAAACACTAAAAATCTGGGCAAAAACCCAAGGGAATTGAATAAAAACATCAGTTCGCTTACAAAAGTAAATAATGAAGGAAAAGTAAAAGAGGTAAAGGAAAAACAGATGCAAAGCCAGACAGCACATAAAGTGGGGGTGAAGAAAAAGAAGATCAATATGAAGAGAGGTGGGGGAATACAATATATTTTAAAAGCGAACGTATATGAAACAGAAAGAAGAACAGCCACCTGGTTCAAATAATAAATGCTTTTTGTCCCCCCCACGAGAATTTCATTTGAAATTCTTAGAAATCCAGATTTACCCTTGATTTTGTAGTAACACATAGACACAAATAATGCAATACCAGCATTCGTTCAGTACATGCTACGGTATTTTTAATTCTACCTTCCCAATTTGCTTTTTTGGGTTACAGAGTAATCTAGGTTTGACTTTCCACGAAGGAAAGCTGTGTTTCTGAACTCTGAAGGATGCTTTATGGAACAATATTCATTATATTGCAATTTTATTGCAATAAATAGGTAAGATCAAAGACATAGCAAACAGGTGCACAATACCTTTGAACTCCATCACCATCCTGGTGCTTTCCATGTTGTTCCTTTGTATTAGAAACAGCAACAACATGAAGGTGACAGAAGCTATTTTCAGACAGTGAATATATTGTGGAATTGTCACTGACATTTTACACAAGTTCCAAATATTTATTTGTAAGCTTCCCATGTTTCCCAATGATTTCCCTCAGATTTCTTAAAGTGGAAAATTTGTTCAGAAAGCAAAGAACAGAAAAAGAAGGCAATATCTTTGAAGTATTGAGCAGGAAACATGAAATGGAGGAATGAAGATCTAGAGATAGACCAGCTTTTCCCTAGTCTCAATAGAAGAGAATATCTGTAGTCAAGGGTTGAACTAGAAAGTACTTGGTCTCTCTGAGGATGATTGTTTGTTTGATTGCAGATGTTTCATTACCTGAGTAGGTCACATGATCAGTGTTGTTAGTAGCACTATTCATCATGTTAGCATAGATGATGTGACCTAGTCGGGTAATAAAATGTCTTCAAGCAAACAACCAAGCTTAGAGACCACAAAGGTTTCCCTAATCTTCTAATGGAAATAGGCTTTTTTTCCTTTCATACTCTACACTGAGATTGTGTTTAATAGATTATTTCCTGATAGCTCATTCTCTAATACATGGGTGTCAAAACTCACGGCATCACATTGCGGTCACGTGATATTTCGCTATGTTTTCCCCATTCGTGAAGCTGGGGTGGGCATGGCCTGTGCGGGCTGCCAGTTTGACACCCCTGCAAAGTCTAATACATTAAAAAAAAAAACCTTTATGACATAGATACCACTATAATTTCTTACTATGTTCCTATGAAATATATTGTGTTTAGAAAAAAATTAAATTCATTTTAAAGTGGTCTTTGATTGCATCTTTGCTGAAAGAGAAACAATGTAGTAAGCAAAGAGAAATAAATGGCAGTTTTTCATGTTCATTACATTTTTGCTCTTGTTATAGGATACTAAAGCATTTGTTCTAGATTGGATTATTGCATAAAGTTTTTACAAAGAAGCAGCAGACCTGGGCAGTAGTTAATTTTTAAAGTAAGAAAGTCAAAGATTATTAATTCATAATTCATCCCATCCAATTCCAGAGTCTTACAGATGACTTCAATCTCAGTTAAGTATAAATGTAACAAACTATACATTTCCCAAATAGAATTTTTACTACATTCCACCAAGCAATTCAACTAGGAAAATGCAAAGAATTCTAGTATGCTACTAGCTTTCAGACTCAATTAACCAATGTAATATTATACTGTCTATTTTCAATTCAAACAGGTGATGTATACAAATTCAAAAGATATTAATTATTTTTGAATTATAAAGACAGAGAGATAGTAGGAGTAACACTTTATACCAACTGAAAGTCAGTCAGGATCCAGGTTTGTAAATTATGTATTCTTTTCAGAGGCATGGAGTGGCTCAGTGGCTAAGACGCTGAGCTTGTTGATCAGAAAGGTCGGCAGTTTGGCAGTTCGAATCCTTAGCGCCACATAACGGAATGAGCTCCCGTTACTTGTTCCAGCTTCTGCCAACCTAGCAGTTCGAAAGCATGTAAAAATGCAAGTAGAAAAATAGGGACCACCTTTGGTGGGAAGGTAACAGCGTTCCGTGCGCCTTTGGCGTTTAGTCATGCCGGCCACATGACCACGGAGACGTCTTCGGACAGCGCTGGCTCTTTGGCTTTGAAATGGAGATGAGCACCGCCCCCTAGAGTCAGGAACGACTAGCACGTATGTGCGAGGGAACCTTTAATTCTTTTCAATAGAAGATTGCTATATTTTGTTTCACAAAAAGCTACCACATTTATCACAGGACCAGATAGCAATAGCATTTAGACTTATATACTGATTCATAGTGTTTCACAGCACTCTCTAAGCAGCATATTGCCCCAACAATCTGGGTTCTCATTTTACCAAACTCAGAAGGATGGAAGGCTGAATGAACCTTGAGCCAGTCAGGATCAAACTCCTGGTTGTGGGCAGACTTAGCTTGCAATACTGCATTCTAACTATTGCGCCACCATGGCTCAGGTCACTAATCTCTCTTCACACTTTTAACTTAAAAGAACTGACACTGTTATTAAATCTGCAGAAATGGAGAAGACCTTCAACCCAAATGATTTTCCAGAAGATTGGAACAAAAAGTATATTGGGTTTCTATCTCTTAATGAGGTGTATAATGGCATTTTTAATGAGGCAAATACGATAGTTACTTCTAAACTGAGCAAGGGTCCTATTGTGCATTCTGATTATAGATTTACTTCTTTGATAAATGTGGATGCTAAGAGCAACTTTAAGAGCAACTTTGGCCCTTTAGTTACAGCTTGTTCTTTCAGTAGCTGTGCAGCCTGCTCTGGCTGGATTTCTACAGAGCTGTCAGGCTTCTGATAATATCAGATCCTTATTCTAACTCCAAAATAAACAAGACCCAGAAGTCATAATTCCTTTGGATGCTGAGAAATCCTTTGGTATAGTTTCTTGTAAGATTTTGAGATGTGGTTTCATTTATTTTTTGGACCAAGCCTTTATATTTGCTTTTATATGATTTCTTCAAAGCTTAAGCATCCTCTCCTTTGTTAAATGTATGTCCATGTCAAGATATGCTTTTTTTTTCACTTTTTCTTTTTAAATTTGGCTTTAGAACTTTTCACTTGCATACACATAGTCTATACTTATATATGTAAAGTTCACTCATTCAGTGACTGTCCAAAGTTATGGCAGCACGGAATGAGGGGCACCTACGACCAATCCTCATAGTTGCAACTGTTACAGCATTCCCACAGTCATGTGATTGCAATTCAGATACTTGGCAACCAGCTCACAATTACTTCGTTACGGTGACATGGGACACTGCAACTGCACAGGATTCACCTAACAACGGCAACTACTGGGACTGCCATAACTGCCATTGTATGTCAGTGAAGCCACATAATATAATTCCACACAACCATATCACTTAGCAGGAATGCAGGGTCAACCATAAAGAGTCAGATGCCCATACACTAATGTTTAGAGTTTGGGGAACAAGCAGGGAGACATTGAAGTCCTAATATATGAGGGCAGGTATGATATTGTTGCCATTACTAAAACTTGGTGGGATGGAACCCACGATTAGAATGTACAGCTAGAAAGATATAAACTGTTCAAAAGAAACAGACCCAACAAAAGAGGAGGGGAAGTTGCATTGTATGTCAGGAATCACTACACCTCTACAGAAATAACCGAAATAACACAATGAATGCAATGAATGGCTTGACAGTCCAAAAAAGAAACTTAGGAAGGACCTGCCCTAATTGACCACCCAATTGTTTAGATGATGGCAAGAGATTTATACTTTTAATCTTGCGACATTCTATTAATGTAGGCTTACAAAAAGATAGAATTAGCTCATATAGTCATGTTTCCTGTCTGGTTGATTTCGGAGGTCTGTCAGAAATTGACAGAATATGCAAGCTAGATGTGTTGTTTGTGAATGGAGTGGAATGCCAATGCTGGAAGCATGAAAGAAGAAAATGTAGTTGACTTGTATGGCCTAGAAAACAAAACAAAGCCATGAAAACCAATGTTGAGGCTCAATTTATCCGAGTTTGGATACACTAATACCAGGATTGAAAATTTGATATTTTATGAATTTTGTTTATAGATAAGGGGTAGAATGAAGAGACAAATGTTTGTAAGTTTATAGAAGGTGAAAAGTTACTAAATTTGTCTATACATCTTGAAATGAAGCTTGGAAATCACCTCTTTATATATTTCTTTTCATTTATTTATTTTTATTCCATCTTTATTATTTTTACAAATATCTTAAGGCAGTAAATATATCCAACATACTGTCCTCTTCCTATTTTCCTCATAACAACAACCTTGTGAGGTAAATTGGGCTGAGAGAGAGCGACTACCCAAGGCTTTCATGGCTAAGGCTGGATGTGAACTCACCATCTCTTGCTTTCTAATCTGGTGCCTTAAACACTAGACCAAACTGGCTCTATCTTTATTATACGCTTTTCTATTTTTCTTTCTTCCTTTTCCTTTTTGCACTTTTTATTCCTTCTTACTATTCTTTCTTTTTTCTTTATGTTTAATTTATATTAGTTTTTATTATTTTACTAATCAAAATCCTTCATAAAATAAAATAAATAAAATATCAAAAGATGGAATATAATCATCAATCTGTTTCCAAGCTTGGTACAGGAAACTGTGATTCAGGAAAAGGAAGCAGTGGCTTCAATGAAGCACTGAGAGTTGCTCCGTGTGTGCCTTTACATGTTTTGAAGCAGCTTTTTGGAACTGAACAGAGATAGTCCTAAGTGGTGGGTACCACAGACATTTAATAAGGGGTGGTTGTAACTGCTTTGCTAGAGGCAACTTGGGAACTGGAACAATACCTCCTATGATTCGTCCTAAGATTGTCACATTTTAGAGTAAAATTAACAGGTTAATTAATACGATTCTGGATGTTTCATTATGTATTAAACAAACATTGGTTCTTTTTGGTTACAGACTAGTGTTAACATTTGGAATATACAATATATCAAGAGTTGTGGGGGAGACAAGGATGCTGTCTAGAACATTTATTACATGTTAAAAATGCTAGGCTTTTGAGATGTAAAAAATACATGAGATATTAAAGATGGACTAAATTCTGAAGTGATTTATCTTGGTCTAATTTTCTACGTCTCAAAAACCTGACATTTTAACAGGGGTGTACAGACTTTCTGTAGCTACTGTATAGGAGATGTGGAAGATGAAATCTTATTTAAATAAACTTTCTCTCTTTTGGCAATATTGTCAGATATTTTGGTGGTTGTTCTACTTCATTTTCTAGCCTTTCTCCTCCTCACGTGTTATTATTAAATCTATTGTGGTTTTTTTTAAAAAAGTTAATTGATTAAAAAAAATCTAGTGTTCCTCAACCTGGTGTCTTCCAGATGTGTTGGACAAGTCTCAGAATTTACAGATCACTTGGAGGACAGGGCACCAGGTTAATGAGGGCAGATATAGACTGATATGAATGTGATCTGTATGATATCTCTGTTTCTAAGAGCATTTAATTGTGTGCATTTCTGTGGGAACAGTGTTTGAAAAGACCAAGAGGCTGCTTGACACCAGAAGTCATCACAACAAAATTTCCACTTTCTTGATCAGAGAAGGACTACATCAGCTTCCCTTCCTAAAAAATAAATAAAAAGTTAACTGCTTATGTCAGCCATATGCTTTTACATCAACACTTCATTCTTAGCTGCTGAAGGAAATGTGGAATCACTTCCAATTTGGCACTAGAAATACCAATTTAATATTGATTTGTCTTACAAGCTTTTTCTAATGTCTTGATATAAATGTGTTGGGATTTATTGTTTTTTTGGTTTGTTTGGAGACAATCAATTAATATGCTATGGTATAGAAATACTGGCCAAAGAACATTGAGAGCCACCCCATTTTTGAGATTGTTTCCAGATAAAGGGCTTCTGGCATTCCGAAATCATTGCTTTTCCATGGGACCTAAATCTAAAATTACAGTGACGTTTGCACACACATTTCTTTTTTTAATCTATCTCTCCCCCTCCCCCTTTCTCTCTGTATATATTCTACTTTTTTCCATCTTCACTGATGGAGTAGGAAAAGTCTGGGCTCCTGATTATATGGACTATGTTTTATAGATTTAATGTAGTATATAAACCCATCTATTACAATTTATGAACCATAGGATATGACTTGGAGTAATGGGTGAATCCTGCCAATTATGGTTTATTGAACAAACAGAGTTTTGTTAAAAAGCCACACCTTAGTACCTAAATTCCACAGTTGTATATAGGGAGTCAGCCAATCATTACTACAGTAGAGGAGTATACCCAAGAGAGTGATATTTAATTACATCTGAGCAAATTTACTCAGAGTATTTACTCAGAGCATTTACTTGCAATTCCAATAAATGTTCACCTCTTGTGTAATGTATAGTACCTGAAACATTTGGAAGAAAATGCTTGTCCACAGTTGTGTGTTAGCACAGAGACACCCTGGTCCTGAGGAGACAAATATTATCATCTTTAATTGTGATAAGATTTATATATTTATTTATATATATATATATATATATATATATATATAAAGTTGTGGGAGAAAAATATGGCAAGTTAAATACATGAATTTTTAAAAAGCTATCTCTTAAAGATTTTAAGACGAAGCCAGTCAGTATAGAAAGTATAGCTGTCTGTGACATCAAATAATGTTGACATCTGGCTTATAAACCACACTCAGCAGATGTTAGGTGTGCCTGATGTGGCCAGATCTGATTTGTTCATCTTTAAGTTCCACTGGAAACTGTACACCTTTTCAATCTCCATAGCAGCTGAACATGAGAAACAAATATTCACAGGTGCTGCTGCCACCCATCTGATTCATAAGACATCATGTTGCCAAGATATCCAAAATTTTTGGAATGGAATGCTCCTCTGCCCAAACACATGAAGTCAAGATCTGGTTCTACATCAGGACAGGGGGAAGAGTGCAGGAAGGAGGAGAGATTGGTTTTGATGCTTTTATTTGATTATAGTCTTACTTATGTGGGTTTTTAAAAAGGAATTATTTAATTCCTCGATGGATTTATTCATTTCGCAAGCAGTTTTGTCCTATGTTTCAGTTTACCTTAGCTTGCTCCAGTAATGTGTGCATGAGTAACTGAACCATTTTATAATTAAGTTTTGAAGAGTCCATAAAATACACTTTACATGTACTCCTAAATATCTACCGTAAATGTAAGATGTGAGTGAAAACCAGAAATTTGGGAGGAAAAATAATTACCCTCTGCATGTCATCTTAATTTCATTGCTAGCAGAAACTCTCACTTTCACACTTTCTTCCCATAATTTGATTTCTCAAGCCTTAGAAGATGTGGGATCAGTTTGTTTGCTCTGTTGCTTGATGTTATTTTGCAATTATTCACCTCATCCTTGAATATCTGCTTTCTCAAATCTAAAAGGATAAAATAATTGCTAAACACATAAGAACTCTATTACACAATAGCATGAATAATTAAAAGCAAGTCCAACTGAATATGTAGAGCTTTGTCTGTCTTTGAAGGCCGAAGTTAAGGCTCTGCAGATATATTAACCCAATTAATCCATAGTTCTTTGGTTACCAAGATGTCACCAAACCAAGTTCAAATGCTTATATTGAAGAATGAATCTTAATGCTGCTTACATGCTGGATATCTCTTAGAGTATCTTCTTCCTTATGTGCCAACCCTGTCACAAAGATTTAGTGGTAGTGCTTTCTAAACTGTGTTCCATTTGCTGGCAAAGGCAACTTAAGAGAAGGTATCCAAAACAGACACCCTGAATTGGAAAAAAAATATTTCTGATACTAAAGTTGTTATCAAATTTTGTATCTTTCCAACCCTAACTGAAAACTTTATTATTCTCTAGCAAGAGTGGAATCAAGGAAACCCTTCTTTTATATAGTTTATATTTTATATAGTTTAATGTATTTTAATGATTTACTGTAGACATTGTATATGTTCACAAATAAGAATTTTTAGCGCCAAAATGTGCCCCCAAAATTGGATTCAGCTTATCTCTGGATAGGCTCATTCATGAGTATGTATTTAATACTTTTTTAAATTACCCATATATCTTGTATATATATATATGTAAGCCCATCCAAGAATAAGCTAACACTTAGAAAAATAGATAATGCAGTATCCATTTCAAACACTTGCATCCCGCCATAAACAATACATCTGTTCATTCTGCCCCACATATTTGACCATTGACCTGGCCATGTTTTTTGGATAGCCATCCCAGAGAGTCAGGAAAAAGAACCCTCAGGAAATACTGCTTGGGGAAGAGAGGGAGATGTCAGGAAAAATATGTTTTAGACAGAACTCCCCTCTCCCCCAAAACCTGGCTGAATGATACATCCTTGTATACTTGCTGTATATGTAGCTACAATCATGTGCCGCTCTTCCTACACAAGAATCTCTTAGGGCTGACTGGGTATGGTGGCATCTGAGGATATAAAAGCTTATATTAGAGGAACTGCTGCCTAAGATTTGCCTGGCTCTTCATATGTGGTAAAACTTTGGGAATGCCTGACAGTTACTGAAGCCAGTAAGATTCCTTTTTTATTTTAAATAATTGCTTTCTGCTTGCCGACAGCTCCCCCCCCCCAACAACTGCTTAAAATAAAGAGTCATGTTAATCAAAAGAATACTTTTCTTAAAAATTGCTTAAGAGCTCAAGCGAAGGGCATCCTTACTCAAAACTAGCTTTTATCTTCAAAAGTACCCTGACAGTTGAAGCCGGGGGCCTTTTGTATCCCAAGAATATTTTATCTTATTTTATCTTAAAAACTGCTCCAGTGCTGCAGCAAGGGCCATGTTTAACCATATATATACATACATACATACATACATACATACATACATACATACATACATATATGCATATTGTTTCACTCTTTTTGAACAGATATTTAAGCAAAACTACAATTCAATTTCACTCAGATCCTCCTATTCTGCAGGGAACAAAGTATCTGCAACATTTTAAAAAAGAAAAAAAATCATTTTTGTTGAACAAGTGATTGTGATTTCTCAGTATTTCAATGGTGCAATTCATAATATAACAAAAGAAACAGGCAGTTTTCGCTTACTGACTGCCTCATTTAATGACCATCCAAAGTTACAACAGTGTAAAAAGCACGGTTTAAAAAAAAATCACTGAATATGGATGGCATTCAACAAGGGAAACAAGTTATTCCAATTCTTGCTTATTAAAACCATCTCAGTTCATTTAGGCCTCAGAATATCCCAAAATAAATCACGAAGATGCAGAAAATACTGTAAGGATAATGAAAAATGTATCTAACACTCAGCCTAAACAAGTTTGTCTCAGAGTGATGATCAGCAAGTGCAGAGTTCTGATGCTTCTGCAGATGAAATCAGGTGACAGAAAAATTTATAGTGCTGGCTATGTATGCTATATAGCATAAAATATAGGGCATGGGATTTTTTTTATCATGATGTTCTCATGCTTTTGGTATATTTACTTTACTTTATATTTTTGGTTCATTTTGAAAAAAGAACTGAAAGAAAAGAATTTCTCAGAGAACAGATTTCATTTTGCAATGAGCATTCCAAAAAAATGTTTAATTGTTCTTAAACACTCTGCAACTCAGTGGTGACTCATAACATACCTCAATATGTTATATCATCAGTATGGGCTGTTGGTTTGAGCTCTGAGCTTGACAATTTTGTTGCAAACGTTTCATTACCACTTGAGGAGACATCGCCAGCGCACTTTGAATTGTGCTCGTCTGTCAGAGCAGTGGTCTTTAAATACCGTGATGCAAATTAGTGTGGATGTTATTTGTTAGGTTGGGACCCATCAGCTCACAAGAAATCAGACCACATCTCAGTAACAACAACTAGCCATTCAAACAGACCAAAACCAGACCATGACTCAGCAGTATCTGAACAAACAACACTAATTTACTTAAAACCAAAGACCATGCCTCAGTTACAACAGCCAGCCAATCAAACAGTTCAAAGTCAGACCATGACTCAGAAGTAGCCAAACAAACAACATCCACACTAATTTGTATCACATAAAAAGATATTTAAAGACCGGTGCTCTGACAGACAGGTACAATTCAAAGAGCACTGACGATGTCTCCTCAAATGGTGATGAAATGTTTGCAACCAAATTGCCAAGCTCGGAGCTCAGACCATCAGCGCAACTACCAACCCAAGCTACTTACATTCAAATATATTATCAGTATGTTAAAAACTAGGTAACTTAGTGGCTAGACATATCTTGCACTCGTTAAAGGGATTAAATATTTGATATGTTCTTAAATGATATTTCAAATCACCATAACAATCATTCCACTGAAAGCCTTAGAACAGATGAAACATGTATTATCTAGAATCTGAGGGAACAGACTAATGAATACAGTCAAGAGTTCAGATTAGAAATGAACGTTGAGTTTCTGCCTGGAGTAATGCTATAATCTGAGAACTTTAGTATGTTTCTTCAGCCTGCACAGATTGTAACTTGCCATGATATGTGGACCTGCTAGATGTTTTATTAAGCCATCAATCATACTTGTGAACAAAAATAATCTACTGACATCATGAAGCAAGTCTTTCATAAGTCTTACCAAGATATGTTTATAGATTTTCCTGCAGCACAGGTGGTCAAGAGGCAAATCCTGATAGATCTTTTGAAATAGCCAAGTTCTGTGCTGAAGCAAGAACATTAACTGGAATGCCTTCCTGTATATGAAGCAAAAATTCCTACTCAACGATCCAATACTGAAGGCAGCAGCTGTGTTTGATCCTGTAGGAAAAGAAACTCTGAACTACCCATTGATAGAGACTCTCTTTTGGAATAATTTTCTGATATATTACCACACAACAGACAAAATGATCTTTGTATGGTGTTCATGTGGTATGGAAGTTTCATAGATTGACCTGCCATGTGATTTGCAGAAGTAAGGATTGATCAGTTTTTGGTCTTAACTATTAAAAGGCAAGATCCAGCTACTGGGCAACCACAGTTTCCAGCGTTTTCTCATTTTGTGAATTATGTGCTACCCGTCTCACAATGTACTGCTTTCTCTGAAGGTATTTTCAGGATGGTTGGAAAAATACATGCAAGATTAGAAGCTCCTTAGGGAAGTCAGCCGAAGGGCAAGGTGCAGACAGAGCGTATGTTGAGCACACCAGTATTAAAAAAGTTTTCCTTGCTGTGAAACATCCAAAGACAATACATTCAATAAATGCAACAGTACTGAATAGTAAGGGACTAAGTCAGTCAGGATCCAGGTTTGTAAATTATGTACTTTTAATTCTTTTCATAGAGACGCGGTGGCCCAGTGGCTAAGATGTTGAGCTTGTCAATCAGAAAGGTCGCAGTTCGAATCCCTAGTGCCGCGTAACGGAGTGAGCTCCCGTTACTTGTCCCAGCTTCTGCCAACCTAGCAGTCTGAAAGCATGTAAAAAATGCAAGTAGAAAAATAGGGACCACCTTTGGTGGGAAGGTTCCATGCACCTTTGGCGTTTAGTCATGCCGGCCACATGACCACGGAGACGTCTTCGGACAGCGCTGGCTCTTCGGCTTTGAAAGGGAGATGAGCACCACCCCCTAGAGCCAGGAACGACTAGCACATATGTGCGAGGGGATCCTTTACCTTTACCTTTACTGAATAGTCATCAGCCTCTGATGTAATCCCAGAAAACAAAATCTGCCACGTATAGAAACATGCAGGCAAGGAAAATTTCTTCTTCAGGTTAACTGGATTAGTGAATGACATGCTTTGTTTCAGCCCTATTAATTCTTGCTCATAATTTAAACAAGTCCTTGGTTTAGGCTTAGAGAAGGCAGCATCAGAGTAGCAAACTTTGTTTCAGATGTAATTGCTAATGTCTGATAGTGTAGAATCTGTTCAGAGATTGAGAGCTCACTGTATTTAACTCAATGGGGAATCAGCAAAAGAGATGATCTGACGCAGTAGATGTTACATATGTCTCCTGTTCTGATTCTGACGTGTGGATAGGTATGCCCATAAACCACTTGCTTTTGAAGCAATTTGCTACTTATGACCTCTTTCAAAGAAAGGGACAAGATGCATATGGCAGAGGAAGAGACAAGAAAAGATGCTTGAGCAATTCCTCAACACGAGCAACAGATGAGGCTCCTCTGGTTTTGTGGTCTGCGCTCTGGGATTTGTCTGTGGGAAGCTTGCAGGGGTGTTGCAACCTGCCAGGACCAATAAACATCACTTTCAGGCACACAGTTGCTCCGAGCCAGCCATATGAAAAGCAGAGGAAAAGAAAATGAGCAGGAAAATGTGAAGTTAATAAAAATACTTTATCCAATCAGGCTTTCAAAGCAAAAGCAAGTCCAGCCTTGGCTTCAAGCAACAGCCAGGCACTCTGATTTTTCACTCCACTTAATGAACTAATGGCTTACAGAGCTTCTTCATTCTGCTGCACATTTACTCATGTCTTTTGCAAGTTCAACCGTGGGGCCTAAGCTTTAAAATTCCCAGAGTAATCTCAGTTGAAGTCTTATGGCTACTATTCTAATTGTAGGATGAGGCTCTGAATTGATACAAGATCGGAATTTTCACCCTCCAGCCTTGTATTGGCTCCAACTTGCTCTGTACGTAATTGACAATGAAAACTTAATACTGCTGTAACCCAGCAATGGTAAACTAGCTTCCCTTTGTACATGTGCATTAAATTTCCAGACATTGGCACCAAACAGGAAGACTTCTTGGCAGCTCCTTTTGGTGAAAATCCAGATTCAAATCAAAAGATTACCTCCATCACTTTACTGCCATTCAACAGTAGTTCACAGAGTTGCCTTTCAAAGGAGGCTGCAGCCAGGGCAAAAGTAAACTTATGTCTATGGAGATTCTCAGTCATCCAGGTCATAGTTATCCCAAAGGTGCTTTTTAAAGAGGCAACTGGACTTTCCGGTTTTTCTTTGAAGATGTTTCGCTTCTCACCCATGAAGTTTCTTCAGTTCTGTCTTCAAAGTCAGAAAGTCCAGCCGCCTTTTGAAAAAGCACCTTCGGGTCAGCTTACATCAGTTCACATATAACCAGAAAAAGGGTATGTTGGCTTCCCTGGTAACCCTTTGTGTGCGATTCAAAACTCTAGTTTTAAAATAATGGCTCAGACGGTGCATACCTGTTGATCTTCTGCTTGCTGTATCTACAGCCAATTGAGTATTTACCAAGGTTATTCCATAATGCAGATCATTATTTCCTACCCAAGCAAGTTCCAGATGCATTGGCTGGAACTGCTGAAACAATCTAAAATGCCTTTATCCAAAGTTCATGCATGCTAAAATTTAATAAAGTCTGGATCAGTTTGAAAGGTTAATGTATACACTATATGTGTTCTCAAAGGTGACGGGTCTAACATTTTAAAGCACAGTTTCCAAATATCTTGCAATATATAGCCCATACACAAATTCAAATAAACTTTCTGAGAAATGGATAAAGTGAATTGATCTGAGCACATAGAACTGTATGTAAATAAATTGAAAAAAAAATCCATGTACTATAAAGCCTGAGGGAGGAAAAACCAGACAGGTGAAATCAATCCTTCTGACATCTTTTAACTCCCCTCAGAAATTTAGGTTCGGATATATTTGATAACTAAAATCACCCAGATGATTTCATGTTATTGTTAAAATGATTGTCCCTTGAATTCCAATTCCCCAAGAAATAGGAATAGCGAATACTGAAGGTCTGTCTGTTAAGAACTTCACAAACTGGGCTGATAAGAAGTAGGGCTGATCTGATGCACAGCAGCTTTCCAGTGGTCCAAATCTTGGTTCTACAGGTAGACCACAACTTATGACCATTCGTTCAGCGACCATTGAGTTTGGTTTTAGGAAGCTTATAAGATGTTGAGAGGAGGTCTTTGTTTGTTGTGATTCAGCTAACAATGGCAGTTGGGACTACAGACAGGACTGCTTAGCAATGAAATTCCAGCTCCAAGTGCCATCATAACTTGAGGACTACCTGTACTAACCAGAAACAAAATAGTGGGTTCCTTGTCAGTTTTTTTTTTAAATTGGAATTAAAAAAGACTACATTTATTTTATAGCTATCCATCTCCTTACTTTGCTTATTAATAAATGGAATGGAATGAGGATGTGGGATAAAAGAAAGTAAGAAAGCATTTGCGGAAATCATAGTGGAAGAGCAGGAAAAACATACCTGTGTCATGGATGTGCCACCCCCCCCCCAAGGTTCTTAAACAACCCCAACTACCACTATCCCTACCACAACAATATACATCATGGAATTAAAGCATTGGAATGAGCCCATGGTGGCTCAGGCTAATATTGCAGGCTAACTCTGCCAACTACCAGCAGTTCAATTCTCACCAGCCCAAGGTTGACTAAGCCTTCCACCCTTTCGAGGTCAGTAAATGAGGATCCAGATTGTTGGGGGGCAATACGTTGACTCTGTAAACCGCTTAGAGAGGACTGTAAAGCACTGTGAAGCAGTATATAAGTAAGTTGCTATTGAGAATTTGACCGCTTACACCTAGCCACTATCTAGGTAAATCATAGAATAAATATGACAAGATGGAAATTTCCAGTTGAGTGCCTGCCAGCTTAATTTCTCCAGAATGGGGCATAGGTAGGACTTTTTCTCCATGAGCTGTTCTCTCATGGCACGGGGAGTGCAAATCCAAGCTCCCATTGGATTTTGGCCTGTCTGGGAACCCTAAGCTTCACTATCTGAAACCAGGAAGATTTCTGTCTCCCATTCTACCCTCTGCCTTTCCCTTCAAGAAAGAGTGACAATATTCTTTTTTTTTAAATGAAATTTCTTTGTGTATTTACTTCAATCTTTCTTTCCTTCCTTTCAGAATGTGCCAATAATAGCTGCATAGGCACGGAGCATTTTTGGGAGATTAATGACAAGTTGGAGTTAATGATTCTCAGCTGCAGTGTGAGGCGTTAGCCATCATCCCAGATGGAGGTTAATCCCCTGCATTTATCCTACATCATTACTGCTGCTGTGAAAAAAATGAGACTTCCATTTATAGGATAGGAGGGGTACATTCTTTTCAGTCAAGGACATTGATAAAGATAATTCTGCCAATAAAACAGGATAACTTTCCTAGTTCCTGAAAGGAAATATTTAAAAAGGAGCAATTCTAAGGGCTGATTCCTTCTTTGTATCTCCTTGCTCCATGAAGCTGAATATACAGTAAGAACAGACTTGTTGAAAATTGCTTTCCAAAGTGATATGACGAGACACAAAAGCTTAGCTATGACACTGCCACCATGACGTCTGTTTCCCATCTTCCCCGTACATGTTAGTAGTATTTATCAATACGTTAATTGAACATGGTAACAACTATTTTATAGAATCCCTTACCTGAATCGAGCATGAAAAGAAATTAGAACACTGGCAATGTTTTGTACTACAAAATGAATATTTGATTTATATGAAGAAACAGAATGCATCATGGTCTACAATATTATCTAATTTAGCTTTCTGAAACCTGACATTGAGATACGTTGGGTTTACAGCTCCACCAGCAATGATAGTTGGAATTCTGGGTGTCTTAAGACTGTGAAGTCCAGGTGTAGGAAGGCTTATCTAACCTACACCATTTTAGAAGGAAGTGTTTCCTTGATCTCAGGCAGGGCTAGCATTTGCTTCTTTGTAATCTCTTGAGGATGAAATATGCAGTGCCCACTTGCTTCAACATTAGCCAGTATTGAACTGGCGAAAATGCTTTCCTACAAACTCTTGGCCAATCATTAACAAATGATCCAGTGCTATTGAAAACCTGACAGAAGTCCTCAAAATCTGACTCTGAATCGCACCACAACTCTCAGCATTGCTGAAGCTTACAACTGCATCAGACTATGGAGCCAATCAATAATCCATAACAGGAATCAGAAATTAAATTCCATAAGCTACAAAAACAATATTAGGGCAGTCCTTCTTTTCATAATCTCTAACCATTAACTGTGGCTATCAACTCTTCCTATGGGAAAACTGCATCTTTTAATAATGTTCCAGCAGAATAAAAAGAGTTAATATATCAAACAGAAGTTGTTAAACCCTCCAAATAGCATACTAAGATGGCTAAACATGTATCGAATAACTCAACTATGGTTTGGACCAGAACACTGAGTTGCCATGCATAGCTATGTTCATCAAGTTTATTTCGGTAATACTGCAACCACATAGAAAACTTTGTCTTCAATGGCGAAAGTGTCTTTACTCAAAACAGATAATACAATCAATGGAATGCAAAAGATAGCTGCATATCTTGTACACATGGCTGCAATTCTAATTGGTCATTATCAATGACCAACGCAACATAGTAAGACTCCACTGCCTCTAGGAACTTCTATTCATCATCCTTTTCCTATGAGAGACAAACGGCTAGCACAACATTACTTCAGTTGAGGGGTGCAGGGAGGAGAATGAAGTGCCCTAGGGCTCTGCCCTGGGTCTTGTGATGATCAGCACTTTTATCAATGATTTGGCTGGAGGAATTGAGGGAGATATAATATTTGTAAATGCCATAAAACTAGAAGGGGTGGCTGCAGAAGGAACAAGTTATTTTGGAAGAAATAAGTTTTAAAAGATCTAGACAAATAGGAAATATTTAGTAATAGCCTTTATTGTCATTGAACATCATGTATACAACGAAATTGGTTTAGCCTCTACTGGTGCAATCTGTAGCAGAAAATACAATACAACATGAATAGTATAGAGAATAAATCCTATACAAGCAATTGTGGGGGGGGCACTAGTCATACGTTTCCATATGTACGTGGAGTGATTGTGATTGTGTTTAGAAGTCTGACAGCCCATGGGTAGCTGATTTTAAACCTGTTTGTCCGGCTGGCTATGCTCCGATGACTTCTGCCCAATGGTAAAAGTGAAAAGAGACACTGGCCAGGGTGTGAGTCATCCCCATTTGTAGCTTGGGATTGAACTATGGGATTCTTGGTGCTCTCTGAGTTCAGTTGTTTGCTTTGCTGCACTGGTGATGTTACCTAGTTTGGTAACATAATGTCTGCAAGCAAACAACCAAGCTCAGTAAACACCAAGGACCCCACAGAACTAGACAGACTTGAATAGTAGGATGAAATGAATAGGATGAAATGTACATGAAGAAATGTATAGTCTGATTAGGAAACATGAAAAACCCAAGCATAGGGAGGGGGAGACCAAACTTCCTAGTAGTATATGTGAAAAGGATTTGGATATCCTCATTAACCACAAGGATAAACCAGCAACATGATGAAATTGCTAAAAGGGCAAATTCTATCTTGGTGTGCATTAACCAAGTATTGAGTCCTGATCTGAACTAATTGTTCCACTCTATTGTGTCCTGATCAGACTCCACTTGCAATATTGTGCCCAGTACTGGATACCACCGTTCAAAATCACAGTGACAACTTGAAGCAACTTTTTGGGGGGTGGGCTACATGATGAAGGTTCTAGAAACCAATCCCCATGAAAAATGGTTAAGGGATCAGGTATGTTTAGCCTACAGAGGGATAAGAGAGAGATGTTATACTGTTCTGTCCCACACTCCAAACACCCGGATCGACACCAGTTAAAGGTATATTTGAGCTTTTTATTTTAAAACAAAC
>JANHJO010002020.1:57724-68895 GCA_032468235.1 Pseudoxyrhopus heterurus | reverse complement strand
CACCCCGCCCCTCCCCGGAGTCTCCACGCAGTCCGTTTTGGATCCCGGGTAAGTGCAGGGCCCGTACGGAGGCTAGCGGAGGGCAAAAAATGGGACTCCTGGAAGTTCTGGAAGTCCAGAAATGGGCCTGTTTCCGGCTTCCGGAGGGCCTCCGGAGCCCAGGGGAGGCCGTTTTCACCCTCCCAGAGGCTCCAGTAAAGCCTCTGGAGCCCAGGGAGGGCAAAAACAGCCCCCCCCCCCGCCCTGGTGCAGGAGGCCAACTAGGCCATGCCCATCATGGCCACACCCACCCAGCAACCGGGCAGAGAACCCCTTGCTAAAATTTGTGCAGCACACCCCTGCCCACATACACACACATATATGACACAGAGAAACATCACAGTCTAGTTTGAATGTGTGTGTGTGTATACACACGTACATACACATATATACATACACATACACACACATACACACATGGTGGGGGGAAAAGAATCCCGCGACTTTACAAGACAGATGGCATAAGGAACAAAGCTGTTATAGAATCTAATAGTCCTGCTATAGATACTTCGAAACCTCCTCCCAGAGAGGTGCAACAGAAACAGACTGTGAAATAGGTGTGTGGGGTCTCTAACAATGCTTTGAGCTCTAAGCACATAGCGCTTATAAGCGGTATCCCCAATGATGGGAAGCAAGCTTCCTATAATCTCAACTGTCCTTACCACCCTTACCCAGAGGGAAGCAACAGAAACAGACCGTGAAGTGGGTGTGTGGGGTCTCTAACAATGCTTCAAGCATTGTTACACAAAGAAGTATTCGAACCTAATAGGCCCAGTTTGTTCACCAAATGCTGAGGAATGATAGTGTTCCCTTGTTATCACATAATAGTGTTCTATGTAAAAGAAAATTAGACTTAAGTCAAGAAATACTTAATTACTGTTGTGTGGCTATCTCAAAACATTTTCACTCTGTGGAAAGTCAATTCTTTTTTTCATTTAAATATGAACTTTGGTTTTAAATATGATCACGTTTTGAATAATAAGAACTGCCTTCTAATTACAGAGGTACAAATTGTCTCACATGTGCAAGTGAAGCTAGTTCAAGAAAAGGCTGCATTTCATTAAATATTCCTTGATGAAGATTAATATTGCTATCCATATATTATGTGTCTTTGTTTAGCCTGTGTTTCTAGTCAGTCTCGCCAGGCAAGATGGAACGTGTAACTGTGGTTCAGCAAGTTAAATATATATAAATTTGAATTTGATTTATAACTTTGAATCCTACTCATTTTAAGTTCACTAGCTTGGCAAAGAAACTCCACTTAGCATTCAAGATAGCTGTGGTTATCTAACTGTACAATGTCTTGTATTCCTAAGCACTTGCTTGAACAGGCAGAGTTTTCAACTCTGAAAGCCAAAACTAAAAACAAAACAGTTGTCATTCATTGCTTGCATTTTAAAACTTCACCACTTCTGAAAATAAGGCATAGGTGCACACGCTTCCCTAAAATCTTGGACACACATTCATAAGACCTCCAAATCTTGATTCCAAACCATCATTTCAACATGATAGATGAATGAAATCATTAAATACCAGACTGGTATTCAGGATAATTATATTACCTACATTTAATTTCTATTAATCTTCAATATAAATAAAATTAAACCAAATTTAGGCTTTGCATTAATTCCAGTGCTTTTTGTGATTGAATGATTTGAGTGATCCAAATGCCCACTCAAAAATGTATTTCTACAAAGTATGTATGCACAGAGGAAAAACAACCTTATTCATAATAATTAACAACCATGTTGCTCCTGTTGAAAAATATTTTTAAAAGGGAATACGTGAGTGTGTTAATTATATTCTCATATTGCTTCCTTGAATCCAGGATGGCTTATGTGTTTCACAGAAGAAATAAAGAATGTAAAAATAACTGGTACACACTTTCCTCCTTGAAGAGTTAGGAGTCCTCTGTCAGTAACAGAAATAATGTAGAGAAAATATGGGTCTCCAGATATGTTGCTTCCTTTTAATAGGGAGGGATTTAGTTTTATGTGAGAGCAGTAAAATTTAGTTTTATGTGGGAGCAGTAAAATGTAAAACTTTCTTGAATACAGTCTCAAAAAATATATCAAGGAAAAGCTCCTGCATTTGAGTATTGATTTGTAAGATGTGCCCAATGATCAGTAAATTAAAGAAGATAAAAAAGGTTTCAGACATTACTTTGTTAAACGTATGGTAAGGTTAGGAATTCCAGCTTTTATCTGTCATAATTCATCTATTTCTTGTGAGCTCGTATGGTAAAGGAAACCCAGATTTTTGTCCACTGTTAGTGAAGGAAGTTCACTAGATGTCTTTGAGTCCTTCATTCTCTTAGCCCAACCACTTCATGGGGATGTGGCAGTGCTGAAAAATATGTCTAGGTATCAGCATATCCCAAAAATCTTGACAGACTTGAACACTGGGCCCTACACAACAAATTGAAGACCTTATACTTAGGCAAGGGAAATCAAATACACAGGTATGGAATAGGTGATATCTAGCTCAACAGCAGTAAATGTGAGAGGGCCACTAAGAATCCTAGTGGACAGCATCTGGGGGCAAGACAAGAAGCATTGGATGGAAACTTATCAAAGAGAGATCCTATCAAGAATTAAGGAGAAATTTCCTGACAGTGAGAATGATTAACCAGGGGAATGGCTTGCCTCCAGAAACGTGGGTGCTCCATCACTGGAGGTTTTTAAGGTAGCAGAGCTGTTTGTCTGCAATGGTATAGGGCCGTGATAGCGAACCTATGGCATGCGTGCTAGAGGTGGCATGCAGAGCCCTCTCTGTGGGCACACGAGCCGTCGCCCCAGCTCAGCTCCGCTGCGCATGCGTGTGCACACCTCCCACTGGCCAGCTGGTCTTTGGGTCTCTGCCATGCATGCTCAGGGGGTGGGTGCATGCGGGGGGTGGGGCACATGTGCAGGGGCGCATGGGTGCATGCACGGGGGACATGGGCGCATGCACGGGGGACATGGGCGCATGCATGGGAGGACACACACACATGCACAGGGGTGGGACGCATGCATGGGGGACACATGCGTATTGCATTTTGGGGATGCGTGTGCTTTGGGCACTCAGTGCCGAAAAGATTAGCCATCACTGGTATAGGGTCTCCTGCTTGAGCAGGGGGTTGGACTAGAAGATCTCCAAGGTCCCTTTCAACTCTGTTATTCTGTTAAATAAAAATATTATCTGAGCCTGAATATTACAAGGCATTATGCAGATGGTTTAAATCTCTTTAATTTATTCCAGACAAACTAAAGACACAACCAGAGTATGCAAACAAAATGAACAGAAATGCAAGACAATTGCTGTTTTTTCCCCTTTGGGGAATCTTGCCTTGAGTGAAGAATAAAGACCCTCCATCTAAATTCTGCCCTTAGCTGAGCTACTTGTTGCTCAGTCATTGCCATCAACACCTCAGTTATCCTGGTTAGTGGAAAATGGGTCCTGCCATAAGTGTACCTCCTGAGAAAGCTGACATCCTTTTAAAAATGATTTCTGGGATTTGTGATGGCAATCTCAATTTTTTTGCTAAATCTAAGAAGGCACACATTCTTCTGAAGTCCAGGCTTAATTTAAAAGAAGTTCCAGAAAAACCAAAGTCCTGAAAGTTAAAGTCAATGTGGCTTGAGCAGTAGATCATTCATTTTATGTCTAAGATGTTCTTTAAAAAAGGACAAGGGCTGAGGAAAAAAAGTGAGGTGGGCAGATAGAACTGGCAGTGAAAATGGCCCAAAGAATTTGTGAGAGGCCACAACACATATAAATGGTGACCTCTTCTGCATTAGGAACATGTTGAGTAGTTTAAATGACCCATTCGAGATTCCTCGTCACTTCTTATAGAATGAGACTGAGAACAACAATAAAAAATAGACAATGCCAGCAGAGTCTGCAGTGTGTGCCTTTGAGTGTGTGTGTGTGTGTGTGTGTGTGTGTGTGTGTGTGTAAAAATGATGACAGTCTTGGCTCAGAGAGACAAGCTTCATGCATTTCATACATGCATTGTTGAATATAAACAAAGAGAGTAGGGTATCACCATGCCATGTCCACCATTTTGCCTAATTTGACCGCCCCCATGGACATTGCTGGGCAGTACCCATTTATCTCAGCAGGTTTCCTTCAAACCTGGAATATACAGGTTTGTATACAGAATATACAGAACTTCAATATTATAAAAAAAAAATCTACAGAACTTATTTTTACACTGTACCTGTGAGGTAGGTATTATGTGAGGAATTGATAAAATAATGAGACAGAGGCTGGCTCATATCTTCATTCAAATCCAGTTTTTCAGGTGGAACGACTCCATTTTCTTCTCCACTTAAGTATCTCATAAATCCATCCACTGATATCTGTCCTGGGAGAAAAGAAATTCAAAAGTCATATTCTTTAGTTCCATATGTTTCACTTGCAGCTCACTGGCTCATTCGGATTAATAGTTCTACAAGGCAAAACAACACATTATTTCTTGTATCAGCAGCAATATACTGTACTGTAGGTTCTATGGTTCCTTCCACCTTTATTGCTATTGATCTATTAGTGACTTGTTCAACTAGATATCCTCTAGATGTGTTGGCACTAAAATTCCAAGAAATCCCAGCAAATATGCCCAAGTTCTTTTCTTCTAAGAGTTGGATGTAGAGAAATAAGTATAAGTTTTATCTAAGTCAACCATACTAGCTCTACTACGTTTTCCTCAGTCTGCATTAAACAACCAATTTCTCAGTGCCCCAAATGTCATAAAAGATAAGGATCTGATTGCAAGGGAGGAACGCCTGCTACTACTTTCATCAGATTTCTTTAATAACCATTGCCTTGAAAGGTCAAAATGAGAAAGAGAAAAAATTGCCAACCCATACATACAATGTGACTTCAACATTTCTCCTTTTAGCTTTATATTTTAGTTGTCAAAAAAAAAAAACAGGAAAAAGTTGAATATAGGGAGTTTCAGAATAAGTTCTTCACAAGAAAAAAAAATGTTCCTAGATATTCTATGAATCTGTGTCCTATATATTGCAGATGGACGGCACTGTCTTGATCTAGTAACAGTCGCAACAATGGTGTTCTCACAATATTGTAACCCTAATGCCCTGCGTACTCATGTGATTAACAGCATGACTTCTGCCAACTTTAGTTTGGCTTCTGCTCAGGCAATCGCTCAACAGAGGAAACAAACAAACTTTGCATTGCAGAAACAAGTTTGAAAACTGCTCTCCAGCTTGTCTGTTTTGGTTGAATTTAAGACTTCAGAAATTACACATTCAAAAACGTCCATAAAATATGGTATGACAGGCTGGTGAACATCCCGGCCAGGTCAAGGATGGCTGGCAAGTTCCACAATTGCTCTGGATATTAAATAGAGGTGGTTTACATATGAAGAAATATAATTAAAAGATGTGTTGTTCTCAGCTGCAGCTTCCTGAAGCTTCCTGATGTTCTTCCTAATCTGCATTCTTCATAAGGATGCATATATCTGAATTAGAAAGGATGCACTGCTTGCAAGCAGCAGGACAAAGACTTTCCCAGCCAGAACCTGTTTAATGTCTCTTATTATACTTTTTTCCATATTCTCTTCAAGTTATTTTCACTGTATATGTGGATTATCACTGCATGAGAGTGGGTATAAGCCTATTGATCCAGCATCTTTTGTTATATCTTCACCAAGGTCATTGTGCTGGGAAGACAAATGTCTATAACTGGCAGCTTCTCATAGAAGTTCCCCGTGATATTTTGAACCTGGGAAGAATGCGATTTTTAATCCATCAGTAGTTCAGTGCAGAAACAGCCATGCCATCAGCCTGCACTCCCAAGAAGTGGAGATCAGCAGGAGCCATCAGAAGACAAGAAAAAGGCAGAATAAATAGGATTCCTACTTCATTCTTGATCATGGTGTGAACCCCTGAAGAAATCTGCATTCAGCCCAAAGACTTTGTGCCAAGTTGGCAAAGTGCGTCAATAGAATCAAGGATGCTAAGATACTTTCTTGGATGTCCCAAAGGTGCTTTTTCAAGAGAAAACTGGACTCTCTTTGGGTTTTTTTAAAGAAGTTTTGCTTCTCATCCAAGAAGCTTCTTCAGATCTGATGAAGCTTCTTGGATAAGAAGTGAAACATCTTCAAAAAAAAAAAAAGCCTAGTTGCCTCTTGAAAAAGCACTTTTTGGGACAACCATGACCTGAAATCTCCATAGACACACTTTGCTGGAAAAAACAACAACAAGAAAAGCTACTTTTCAAAATTCAAAAATAACAAACCTAACAGAAAATGAATCCTTTTCTAAAATGGCCATACTTTTCAACAACATGAGCAAAAGTCATCAAGCCCACAAAAATCATACTATCAAAATTTGATAATATATAGAAAGTTAAAAGAAAAGAACCTGTAAAACGCCTCAAAATTCAAATATCACAACCAGGTGCATTCATTGGCGTCATGAGGTCAAAATAAACCAGTAAGCAGCATTCTTAACGAAGTCTTACTTGATCTCAGAACAATCCATAATCTTCAAATTAATACTGTACCTAGAACTACTAGCAAAGCACCTAATTGAAAATAATACGTGCTAATTTCTATTGTAGTATCCAAAATATAAACATATGTAAATTTAATATACATTATACTAGAAGAGTCTGAAATAAAATATGTATAGATGCCATAAAAAGATGGCATTTTTACTTAAAAACATATGCTATTTTTATTCTCCACTTGAGTCTCATTTTAAGCTTCTTTCTCTAAACACAAAAGAATGAATAGCATGATTTTTTTGTGTGCAATGTAGCTGGGGAGTGAATACTCTGACCTGTTCAACTGATACATATTTCTGTAATTAAGAAAAATATAGGTTAGCAGATGAGCTTATTTTAAGAACATTCCTGCAATCTATTTATACACGTATCTGTACATGAATTATTCAAGAGTAATGTGCATGTTATTTAATCATCTATTAAAGAATAGCTTCTTTCTGTTAAGCTGGAAAAAAATCCTCTTCTTTCTGTTTTTTTTTCAAGAAAGAGATTTAAAATACTCCATTACAATATCCATGATATTTATACTGCTTATTCTTTAAAAAAAATATTTCCAAGACAGTATGAATGCTTTGCTAGATTCTGAAGATTTCAGATACAGCTAAAAATTAAAAGATCATTTTAAAAAAAAAAACACTCCCCTCATGTTTTATTTAACAGATAGAACGTTCTGGAAGCTACTTAAATTCTTTTATCTGGGGTTCTCTCAGTTCTTAATTCCTTATCACAAGAAACTTAAAACTATTTTTTTTCCATTCAAGCTTCAGCTCATAGCAAAAGTGAATCAAGGATTTGTTTTTTTTCCCCTTTGCTCAGGGATAACTGTTTTTGCTGGTCAAATCTTGTTGGACTTCCTAAAATTAAGGTGTCCTCTTAGGGATAGGGAACAAATGTTGAAGATGTACAATAGAAACATCCATTAATATGGCACCTCTATTATTTAATATACAAATTAACTTGGCAAAATTGTAATTATTAAAGGCATACTGTTAAAGTACTGTTTCCAATATAAAAATAAACTGAATCTATTTATAAAATATAAAAATGCAATTAAAAAACCCACACTCTAAAAAGCATATAATAATTGTTATGTTTGATGAGCCTTTGTCACATTATTTTCTCCCCCGAGCATCTGGAAATCACATTGACATCATCTAGATTGTCTCTAAATTCTTCTGTATGAGGCTGAAATAGTGCTTATGTTTTCTGGGTGGGGGAATTATAGTTGACATTTTTTTTTGTCCACTAAAAGGAATCCATTTTTGTGTGTGAGTGCTTTTAGAGCAAAGAGCTATCAATCAAAAGCCATTTTGTCTCTGTCTCCTTAGCAGTGACAAAAATTAAATGGATCTCTGCAGGTCTGTGCAGAGATCCAGTTATGAAGGGCAACCCTAATGTGGGGTGTCTACTGCCACACACCTGTACCTATCAGGAACTTCTTAAAGATGCTGTATCTTTTCCTGGGATGGTAATGAGCCCAGCCATTTTAAGTGGGCTATGCAGATTGTTAATCACATTTTATTTTTTAGGTCTGGATCTCTTCGCAGCTCTGACATAAACACATTATCAAAAACAAATGAAACCACAAAGAAAATGTAGTTTTAGCACTGTCACCAGCCTAGAATGCAGACCTTGGGGGAATTTAAACTGGAGGAGAAGGCTTGCTGAACAAAAAGCTAGGAATGAATCTTAAACAATAGCACTGTGACATATGCAAAATCTGGCGATACAGAGGCAATGGCACTGAGAGAAAATAGGAAGCTCTTTCTATAAAGTGTTTCCTTTATCTCTGTCCATTATTTTTGTGTTAAGTCTTTTCCCTCACTACACGGGGATGATATTTTTAAGGACTAACGCCTATCGCTAGTATTTTTCAGCATGAAAGATCCTCTGCTCTGTCAGCCTCTTCCTTTATTATTTGCCCATCTTCAGATGATCAGAGCAATTCTCAAGTTATGTAAGGGCAGTTCAAGCAAAACCTGAAAGGTTTCGTCCTATTGTTCTCTGGAGTGCCAACAAAATTCTCGGTATCATTTTATCTTTCTGATACCAATCAGAATTGAAATATTCAAGTTGAGACTCTGACAGATGTCCAGGCAGTCCTAGGAACAAACCCTGTCTTTTCAAAAAAGAATATATTCTTTTTGTATATAAACATTTTTTTCCAAAAGCATTCATATTTAACATCAGAAAAATATATTGTTTTTGTGAGAGATGGGTGCATCAAATGACTATGGATGTGTTTAAATCACAGGCCAATTAGAATTCTTCAGAATTCTGATTTATTTGTGATAAGTGTAATAATTAATGCATATATCTTTCTAATTGCCTCATCCATGTTTCAATATAAACAGTAGATGGATGAATTTGTGATATGCTGACTGTTGACCAAGTCAGGGACTCTGGCTTGTTCACCTCCCAAAGGTCTGAACTTTGGGTTTCTGAAACCAAAGTAAAGTTTTTGTTTTCTGGATTCTAGTTCCTAGACTGTTCTAAGTGAGATGCATCAAAGCCAATGGTTCAGATGAGATAGAAAGTGAACTGGAGATGAAGAGATCTGGGATTTTAGGACAAGAGTAGTGCTCATTTTCTAATACAAGACCTGACTTAATATCTTATCTGAACTCAGCTAAAGCACTTTTTGATGCTTCAATTAGCATTAATTTCAACCAAATTAAAGAAAATGTTTACATATTTTCCAACTTCAAATGCAATTCAGCTGATTGCAGAACTTACCTTCTTTTTACTACGTTTTGGCAATAAATAATGAGATGATGAGATTATTAATGTCTCCTGGGAGACCATACCAGAAAGAACAAACAACATCAACATTTTTATTGCAGAATAAAATGCTTCATGATCTGCTGTGGAAGTGTTAAATAAAGACAAAAAACTAGGAGGAACTTCAAGACACAGATAGCAATGAATTTAATCCACAATTGTTTGACTCTACTAGGCCCTGTAGGGATTAAACTATATGTCTGTTAATAATGCATACTCACTTCTATACATTGTATTCTCATTAGGATTGTTACACCTTGCCCTATACAACAATAAAAACGGTAAATAAGGTTCTTATGACCACAAGTGAGCCCCAAACTTCTGTTGCTAAGTGAGACAGTTGTCAAAGTGAGCATTACCACATTTTATGATCTTTCTTGCCACAGTTGTTAAGAAAATCACTGCACTGGTTAAGTTAGTAACAAGGTTGTTATGTGAATTTGGCTTCCCCATTGACTTCGCTTGCTAGAAGGTCGCAAAAGGGGATTACATGACCTTGGGATACTGCAACTGTCATAAGTACGAGTCAATGGCCAAGCATCTGAATTTTAGACAGGTGATCATGGGGAAGCTGCAATGGTCATAAGTGTGAAAAACAGTCATACGTCGCTTTTTCCAGTGCTGTTCTAACTTCGAACGGTCACTAAACAAACTGTTGTAAGTCGAAATACTATCAGTAGTTCCAAAGCATAAGAAATATAGAACTCTCCCCCTGACTTATTATCATAAAAGAATTGAGGGAAGTGACCATCACTTCTGCAGCTGTGATACTTACTGCTACATCTGCTCGATATTTCATGGTGAAAGGCCCTGCCAAGAACATTTCCTAGGACACTATTGGGACAGAGGAGAGCCAATATTTAAACACAAACTGAAAATAAAATAATCTGCTAGGTTGAATGTCCAGCACAACATCCCCACTAGTAATCTTTTTTATCCTGATCAATGAAAGCAGCAAAGTTCCAAAATGGTAGTGAATCCAAGGCTGTACTCCTTCTTCCCAGGTCCACAGAGAATTGTTTTGTAAACTATTGTTGGTCTAGTGAAATGCTTGTGGGTCAGTTATTTAGAAAATCCTTCACAATCTGCTATGTCCTGAGGTGTGACTACAGCAGCTAAAATAAGAATAAACTAAATAATAAATTAGCCAGTTTGGTCTAGTGGTCACAGCAACATGCTAGAAACCAGGTAATTCTAGTCCCAGTGCAGGCATGACTTTGGGCTAGTCACTCTCCCTCAGCCCAACCCACCTCACAGGGTTGTTGTTGTGAGGAAAACAGAAGGCAAAAGGAGGTATGTTTGCTGTCTTGAGTTATTTATAAAACTAATAAAGGTGGGATTAAAAACTTTAATAAATAGATTTCAAGAGCAGATTTATATTCAAGTTATGGCTGAGTGGTATATTACAATATGAGTAATCCTAGAGCCATTACTCCATCTTGTGCTCTTAAGATGGTTCTTCGAACTTTAATGTCTTATTTTATCAACAGCTGTTACTGACATAGGTTACTGGCTGTTTTAAAGCTAGATATAAAATTCTTTACAGAAATGCCTTTCCTTCTAGAGATGCTGTTGAATAAGCATAAAAATGTCATCTTGACAAAACAGTTTATCAATCAGGGCTGATGTGATCCTTCCTTACACAAAATTCCCGTTAAACTCTGTGGTGATTGGCACGGATATCTAGCCCATTAAAGAAGATCTGTATGCAGTGGTGGGATTCATTTTTTTAAACAACCGGTTCTGTGGGTGTGGCTTGGTGGGCATGGCTAGGTGGTCATGTGACTGGGTGATGTCACAGATCACACCCAGCCCCGCCTCCCAGCCACTCGCCTCAA
>JANHJO010002016.1:102297-116077 GCA_032468235.1 Pseudoxyrhopus heterurus | reverse complement strand
GAATCAGCATATTGCCCCCATCAATCTGGGTTCTCATTTTACTGACCTCAGAAGGATGGAAGGCTGAGTCAACCTTGGAGCTGGTGGGATAAATATAAATAAACATAAAGATCATTACTGGTATTTAGAAGTCTTTTTAAAAACTAGCTGGAGTATTAAGAGACAAAACACATTCCAGAAGGAGGATCAAATACTGCATGTTATGCTATGAGAGTACAGTGTCTCTATCTTTGCCTTTCATTCATGAGGTCTCTGTCTGATTTTGAAGTGTAGATAGATAATGTGATTTGTCTGGTTTTAGCTTGCATAGCTTTCTATATATGTGTTATGGCTTCTGGACTCTTCCATGGGGCTTTACTCCACAGATCATGATTAAAAGTGATTACAGTACGGCACAAACCATGCATGGACTCTGACACTTCCCAAGATACTAGAAATATCACACCACTATATTCAACAAAGCTGCCTGGACTTCAAGAGTTACCTCTAGAGACCAGAATTCAAAAGCATGATTCTGTTTAAACCAAACTAAATGTGTCAAAATGGTTTTTGAGAGGAGACATGTTTATGAGTCACTCATGTCTTCTGGTGAGTGTCTCAACAAATCCTTGCAGTTTCCTTAGCAAAGTTTTCCAGAAGTGGTTTGCCATTGCCTCCTTCCTAGGGCTGAGAGAGCAACTGGCCCAAGGTCACCCAACCAGGTTCATGGCTGAGACAGGACTAGACTAAAACCATCTCCTGATTTTTAGCCTGGTGTTTTAATCACAATGACATCCAAAACCTGATTCGTTGCTTTTTTGAAATGTTGGTAGTACAGCCCCCCAATCCTCCAAGCCTTAACCTAAGAGAGAACCAGGTTAAAAAAAAAGAGTAAAGAGGGGGATGGATCATATTTATACTTCTTGAATATTTTGAACCCTGCAGTTGTTCAGAAAAGAAAAAAGAAGAACATCTTGCCCATTAGGAGTGACTCAAAAACCCTTTAAAAATTGCAGTTTGGTGTGAACACCTTCAAATTTCAAAGACTTCCCAAGCATGCAAAGCATCTAGCATGAAAACAAGCTGCCAATGAAGGCTGCAGATCTTAATTTTGTTGGTTTTTTAGTTAAAGAGAAAAAAAGGAAAAAGATGGCTTTCTTTTCTTTTTTAAACCTTAGTAACAATGCAAACCATCTGTCAGCAGGAGCACTGTGCTTTGGCCAATCCTGAACTCAATGTGTACAGACTATTACATTAGACATACAAACACACACATACACAGAGAGAGGGGAAGAGAGAGTTCACTGGAGACATTAAAACCTCCCCTATCTACCCTCACAAGTGGAAATAAACTTCTCTCTTGAGAACCTTCCCATAAACAGACTATAATCAAAGTTGAAGAAGAAAATCAGTCAGCGAAATATTCTCTGGAAAGAGATACCCTCCACAGCAGTAAAAATATAATAACAAAAAGAATCATTGAGACTGTATTTTCCTTTTATGGCATGCCAAAACCTGGGTGTCTCATCCTTCCTACCCATGAAGCCAGTTGGGTTTGCGAGCGTGTGTCTCTATGCTCAGAATGCTTGCCAGTGACAAATTTGTTTGTATCTGCTTGCTAATTATACCATCTCTTGATAATTCATGGAGATTTCTTATTTGGTTTAAGGAACATGCAGTCTTTCTTTAAAGGTTTCCCTTTCTATCAGCGGGGCAAGTTTTCACTTCAAAGGAATAGCAACACTCCTCAGCTCTGTGCTGTTTAGTGCTGAGTTTCTACCACTTGGGAATAGTTTAGAGCCAGTAGGCAACCTGTGACATGACAATTCCCAGCCTTCCTAGGAAGCACAGCCGACAAAGAGGAGGAGGTGGTGATTAGTAGCTCTATGGTGTTTGGAATGCCACAGATAGCCTACTTGTGTGGTAATGTCTCCGTAGGATTTGGTTGTCTCTGAGACTTCACTGCTTTCCAATGAATATATACTGACAGCAGAATTTGTAATGGCGCCCGAGGAAGAGGACCAAATTAGACAAGTGGTTATTAAACGCGCGCTCACTGGTTTCGCAATCACACAGGGATGAGGAGTTTAACTTTAAACACCAAAGAGCCTACCGGATCCCAGGCCCTCCCGATTCTCTTCCTAAACTGCTGGTGCATAGGGACCTGTCATATTCCAATTCTCTAAATATAGGCAGCCTAATCTGAATTGCATTGCTGATGATGAACATTAATCAGTGATTTTGAAAACCAGTTATGGTTCCCTGGGCTGCTTTGTCTAGCCCATGTTCACTGCTCTAAAGCTGATTGTGTGGAAACCCTTTTTTAAAAAAAATTACCTTGTCGTGTAAAATATATTAGGACCTCCAAAGATTAAATACCCAGATCATTATAATTCCTTACGCATAGTAAGGAATCTAATTCTGCAATCCATGTACACTTCCTTGAGAATAGGCCTCCCAGAATACATTAATACATCCTATAAATTCTTATACGGGTTGCTTTGTAGTAGGAACACACAGCTGGCCACCCTTGCTTGCTTTTCCTTCTGCTGTTTCTTCATCATTTCCATTACACACGTTGTACTTTCCCAGAATAAAAAGAATCTTCCATGTGTGCCTATGAATGCATGCACATGTGGAAAAGAAAGAAGGCAAACTGGGCTAGAGTTGTATAGGGAGGTGGCAAGGCATTCTGAAAAGGGTGCAGCTTAGCCTTCAGACACTAGATAGTCCTCAACTTACAGCCATTGATTTAATGACTGTTCAAAGTTACAACCGCAGTGAAAAATGTGACTTATGACTGTTTTTCGCACTTATGACCATTGTAGCATCCCCATGGTCGCATGATCAAAATTTGGATGCTGGCAACTGGTTCATATTTGTGATGGTTGCAGTGTCCTGAGGTCATGTGATCAGCTTTGGCCAACCTTTTGACAAGCAAAGTCAATGGGGAATCCAGTTTTGCAACCATGTTACTAACTTGAAAACTGCAGTGATTCACTTACCAACTGTGGCTACAGAAGTGGTTAAGTGGTTGCAAATTTTTTAGCAACCGGTTCTCTGCCCTAATGACCGGCTGGGTGGACATGGCTGGGTGGGCGTGGCCAACTCAATGTCACTTCTTTGCCTAAAAAAAGATATATCAAAAGGTCATTTATTATTTTGTGCATTTAATATTTAAATAAGAACCATAAAAGAGGTACTCAAAACAATAAAAGAAGTACACAAATACTTACATAAGAACAATAAAAGTGCTATTCAGCTTTAAGGTATTTCCACATTGCTGTGTCATTGGCGTTCTCACTTTCACTTTTCTTCAGTCTTAACCTCCGAGCATTATCGGCTGTGTGATGTGCTCGCAACCATTTTTTGACTGTAGGAATAGGGTCCCATTCTTTTATACGTCGGCCAATTACACTAATGGCCATTAGGTTTGTTATGTTGGAAACAGTTAGGCGACTTCTCTTCTCTGAACATATGATGTTCATTTTAGAAAAACCCCTTTCCGCTACAGGGGTCATAAAATGGGGCAAAATTCAGTTAACAAGTGTCTCAGCAACAGAAATTTTGGGCTCAGTTTGGGTTGTAAGTCGAGAACTGCCTGTATTCCACTGATAATCACTCTTTTTTTTTTTTTATTGGCCGAGTCTATGGCCCTTACATTCTAAATGCTATTTCTTAATTCTATCCTATGTTGTTATCATGAACTCCTTCTTCCTCTATTTTCATCGGATAAGTTAGTTGAATTGGCATACTATGTAGAATTTCCTCCAACATAAACATGCTCAGCTATTAATATAATGGAGTTTCTATCAGGTTAAGTTGCTTTACCTGGTCACATCTTTAGGTTTTAATCATCTTTTCAATGTGACTTAGTAATATTTTTGGAGGGGTTACAGATACTAACCCGAGTGATTCCCAGTATCTTGCTACAATTGAGACTAAGAAAATGGCAAGAAGATAAGAGCCTTTCCGAGGGAGATGGATGGTTAAGAAATGTGAAATATAAAGGAAGAAAGCCATTTTGAGGGTGGAAAATGGGCCACTGGTTGGAGATGAGGCCAACAAATTATTGTGTTCATAAAGAAATGACAATTTGGGTGATGACTGAGCAAAGTAGCTTTTTCAGATAATGGAATATAATGGAAAGATAGCAAATGGTTAGTTATTTAATTTATTATTGTTGTAGTTTTATAGCCAGGGAGGGAGACACAGAGGTGCTTTGGGGATTTCCTGCCTCAGGTGCTAAAATAACTTTAATATCCTTCAGTGTTCTTATATTCTACAAAAAGAGATTCAACCTGGGTGATAGACAAACTGAGAACCTGTAGAGAGCCAAGATGGCTTGGTCAGGTGCATTAGAGCGATGGCTGTTTCTCAGGACGTGAAAGAGGATGGAATGTACTTGGGACACCTGTTGGCTCTTCAATTTTTAATATGTAATATAATGTACTTAAATGAATAGCAGATTTTAGAAATGTCATAAATCTCTGGTAGCCTCATTTGTGGTCAATTCTACCTAATTTGGTTTCCATAAACGAACTGTGGAAATCTTGAGAACTGAATAAGATCAGTTGCCCATGTACCAAGATTCTCGCCCTCATATTTGCAATGCTTATTTTTCGGCATCTAATCTCCTATCTATTTTATAATTTCAAGTATCTTCTAACCATTTCCTAAATAAAATGTTAGGCAACTGGGGGAAAAAAAGCTCTGCTGCTTTCATTAAGGGTGCCAGATTTTGTGTGATAATATTTAAGGCTAATAACAAACTGTGACCTAGATTCTTCTGCCAATACTTGACAGCAGTGCTAATTGTAAGCACTTGAGGCTGGGAAACTGCTACAGCTCTGCCTTGTGCTTCAATCCCTCTCCCTTCTAAGAAAGGCTAAATAATCCCAATGAAGAAGAAAAACACACACAGCTCATGCTGTCACTGATTATGACTGAAATTGGAACATCTTCTAATCTACCAAGAATATCCATTCTAAGCAAGTGTCATCTCCTTTGTATAATTTTTAGATGCTGACGTGCTAATTTCTGAGCCATATTCAGCCCTCTCACATCCTCAACAAATGTGTAAAATAATAATATGAGGTAATAGCTGCACTGGACAACAGCGTTAGTATTGTGCGTGTCCATTTATCTTCCATTTGTGTTAATCCCGCGTTTACTGAAATTTAAATTGGAATCGCTTTGGGGCAGAGATCTGGTTTATAGTTTCATTGCTTGGTAATTGCCAGTGAACCCTGGACTTGTAGGAATCATTATTGTATTATCCTGTTGTAGCAGCCATTGTGAACTTCGTAATCCTTGATTTTCCTTTCAAGCAGAAATGTAAATAGGCATCACATGAATCAGTTTTGGATTCCCATTCTCAGGAAGTGATTCTCCTATTCCAGCCCCACAGTACCTCTTCCAGTTTAAGCCTATTACACCCCCTGAGTATTTGAAGTGTGGTTCTTGTCCCAATCAGAAGACAGAACAAAAGCACAGAGTTTTATTGTGTAAACAAACCAAAGAAAACTTCAAAGTCATCTCGCCAACCTCCCCAAAATGTTTGGCTTCTGTTCAGTTCCAAGAATGAAAGATGGTTCTTGTTAGTTCACTTGTACTTAAAACACATGGATAATTAAAGAGGCAACAAGACACCACCCAGGGTGATTATGGTAGAATTAAAACTCCATAGATTAGAGAGAACATTTGCTCCATGTCTCAGCGCTAATGTGAAAAACACTCTGTAGCCACTACTTCTGAAAAGATCGTTGGGGAAAAAAAGCAGCATAATCTTGTGGTAAAGCATGGATGGGGGCTTGAGAGGAGATATACACTCATTTCCTGGCTCTGCCACAGATTTCCTGTCTGATCCAGACTGAATCACCTAAATTATGTGCCTTTGTCCATAATATCTAAAAAAAATGCAGATTGGCAAGTTCCATTTTGATTAGAATGATATATACGGGTTTACACCTCTTTCTGATCAAATGTCTAGAAGGTCTCATTCACAGATGGCATTCAAAAGATTCCACAGACTCTGTTACATTCTAATAGAACTCTGCAAGATTCTTGAATGAAACTTTGGAAAGCCACTGCTAGCCACTGTAATAAAAATGTAGCTCTCTTCATTTACAGTATATGTAAAAAAGAACCCTGCAAAATCTCCAGACAGCATTGACTTGCATAAAGAAGTAGGCCTTGCTGGGTTGGTGGAGCTTTCTGTCCATTCAACGAACTAAAGTCTCAACTATGTGGTATTTCCAAATCCATTTCCAAAGATGAAATACGATATAGCTACACTTTTGCCTGAAACCTGGCGGTGGAAATATTGGTGATGATGGAAGCACCCTTGGATGAAAATAAAAGGTCAAGTGTAATTAAATTTTATGTCTAAAGCCCCGTTGATTGCATTGATTGAGATTGAATTCAATAAGATATAGTCACAATTAACTTAATTAGTCTCTGGTTGTTATGAAATGACTGGGGTGAAGGAGAAGATCATTTGAGTCTTCTATTTGGATGTTGATAGGCCAGATTTCTTTACTTCCTGTTCCTCTATCTTAGAAACTCACAACTGTATAAGATGTAAAGAATAAATCAAAGTCAGCCTTTCCGCCAACATTGTTGTTTTGTCCCATCAAACATCCTTAATACATCCAAAAACAAATTAGCAATTGAACCCATTTTCTTAACAATCCTCTGACGGAACAGTAAAGGAGCTGGCAAGTTTTCATCAGTTGTGCCATTGTATAAAAGTAATTCTAACAGAAGATTCATTTTTTAGACAGCAAAATATGAGTTTTGTCTATTCAAGTCTCTCAGCATGGGATCAATTTATTAGATGAACTAGTTATTTTAGAAGTCAAAATTTTGTCACAGTGCCTAGGGCAAAAATCTTTTATTTGTCTGGGAGCTTACTTCCATGTTGTCCTCAAAGAACTGGTTCACCTATAAGTAAACCTGGAGCCAAGCTGGGCATAGAAGTTACCAGAAAGGTCATCAAATAGTCATTTACCTATTGACGAGTTTGAAATTTATTTTGCTTTCACTATGCATTTGGTGTAGTGATTAAAGTACCAGACTAGAAACTGGAGGACTGTTAGGGCTTGTCCCACCTTTGGCACAACACCAGCTGGGAGACCTTATGCCAGTCAGTTTCTTTCAGCTCTAGGAAGCAGGCAAGAGAAAACCCCAAAAACTTTGTCAAGAAACCTGCAGTCACCAGAAGGCAACACTGATTCAAAAGGCAGAATTTTTTTTTAAAAAAAGCATAGTGAACCTGAGATACCTCAGGGATTTCATAGATACCTCAGAACAGGAATAGTTCATGGTGCAAGACATTGATGCATCCAATCTGTTGCTGGATTCACATTGCACTAAACTAGGGGAAACCCAATCTGTAGACCATGAGCCAGGCCTGCTTAGAGGACACTGCTGAAATTCAAAAGCAGAAATATACATTTTAGCTTGGTTAAATTAAGGGACAAAGTCAACATTTGCCTGTCCTTTTTTTGACCCTTTAAACTCTCTCTAATTCCCCTAAACAATGAGAACATAGAATAAACATTTTTAACCTTGGCCACTCTGTGACACCAACACTTCACCTCATGCTCTCTTCAGCCCTCCCAGCCAAGGAGCAAAAAAACAGAAAAGACAATCTGAGAATGACAAGGAAAGGACCGTTTGGGAGCTTCACAAATTTGCTATATAGAAAAAGGGTATTTGTGACAGACCCACACTTGCCATGGCTAATTCAGCTAACATTTTGCATGAATATTCTCACATGCCCTCAAAATTCCCAATATGCTCATTGACCCCCAAAAGTTGGGGGACATGTCAAAATGTATGGGGTTAATTCACCTGCTTCAGGACCCTAAAATGCGAATTCCTGAGGCTAATTAATATTGGTACATGTTGGTTTGACCCACATGTTACCCAGGAACATAAGCTACACAGGTAGCCCTTGACTTACACTAGTTCGTTCAGTGGCTGTTCAAAGTTACAACGGCACTGAAAAAAGTGACTTATGGCTATTTTTCACACTGACAACCGTTGCAGCATCCCCACGGTTCTGTGATCAAAATTCAGATGCTTGGCAACTGGCTCATATTTATGACAGTTGCTGCATCCCGGGGTCATGTGATCCCCTTTTGCGACCTTCTGACAAGCAAAGTCAATTAGGAAGACAGATTCACTTAACAACCATATTACTAACAACTGCAATGATTCATTTAACAACTGTGGCAAGAAAGGTCATAAAATGGAGCAAACGTACTTAACAAATGTTTCAATTAGCAGCAAAAAAGTTGGGCTCAATTGCAGTTGTAAGTCGAGGACTACCTGTAGAAATAAACTCACAGAACCTTCCTGGGTAACTTTGGGCTAGGCATCCAATCTACCTCACAGGGTTTTTATTGTCAAGAAAACAAATAAAGGGACCATTATGTACAGTGCCTTGAAGTTTGTACCAAAGGTGAGATACAGTATAAATTAAATAGATATGTAAATTTGGGAGTAAAGGCAATCACCTGAGTGATTAAGGCCAAGGAAAAGGATAATCTAACAGTAAAGCACATGGTTTGTATGCAATGTATGCCAATACCCCTGTATCAGGTGAGGAGATAAATCAAGACTCTGAAAAATGGCTAGAACTCACAGGAAACCAAACTGCACCACATGTGCTTGTTGAGAGGCAATTCCTATTTTATGAAGCAGAACCTTTTTACATTCTCCACATGAGATCAGCTCCATCCCTGAAACCCTGGAACCATCCCACTGAAATTGGGACTAACCAAACAAGAAGTGAACCACATGCATGATTAAGTAACATCTCAGGGATGATTAAATCTTCCTATCACTGGCGGGTTCTCTTTGTCGATTTTCCTCTTAGCCACCACCACTAGGGATAAGAATAATATCAATGGGTAGTTAAGGCTGACATCCAATCTGGTTGGTTTTCTTCTATTACATCCTCCTCTGCCAGACAAGACTCTTTTGCTTCACTAACCAACACTTGTTAGTATTAGAAGATCCATCTGATGTGTGTTTTTAGTGTGTGTCTGCCTGTGTGTAATGTGTATCCAGAAATATGGAGGGGGGTGGAGAGATTGCTTTAACAGATAGGAATGTATTTCTAAAAGGGGTAAATAAACGTTTCTGGAACCGAAACACAGGATCTACTATCAAGCACGTCACAATTGGGCAGGTAAACGTACAAGAAATTAAGATGAGATCAGAGGATTGGGTTAAGCTCATTGCAGGGCTAGAAACCATATAGATCAGGATCCATCTGTAAGCAACAGATAATGCTGCTCTGTGCTAACAGCATCTGAAAAAAGGTCCAAAGACAAACACAAGTATCACTTAGAGAAGCAATTTCATTCCACTGGGTGGTCATAATGGTCTGTTTAAAGCCTATGTAAGCCATTGATATCTACAAGGCAGTAACTGCACTCCTTTTGATCTGGAAACGCTCTGTATGTATCTATGTGCCATTGTTCTGAGGTTTGTGGGGGTCATCATTTGTTCCTTGGGCATGCCATTCCAAAGACTTGAGTGCACTCTCTGGCTCAATCATTCTCTCATCTGACCGCTTATCTGGAGGACCTCATGTCAGAGAAGATTCTTCTTGTTGGCTTCAAGATACATTGGGAAATATAGAAGTATCTGGATGTGCCAAAAAAAATGGCTAATTTGTTATTTACCTGAACATTCTTAGAAGAGAAGTATTTGATAGGGACCATATTTTTTTGTCTTGCTATAAATTCTGGAAAAGAATATCTGTATGCTTTTCACTCAGTAAACTGAATTGTGAGCCAAAACCAACAATTGCTATATATATCAGTGGGAAACTTTTTCTTATCTTTTTTGGCTTCTGCTAAATGCTCACCATTCTTTGCACCCTGGGCTCCCCCATTTCTTGCAATAGTTCCCCCCCCCGGGAATATTTGTGATCAGCTATCTCTGGACAGTTCACTGTAAAATATTCCCATTATTTCTAACAATAGACACTCAGAGTAGAGTCATGATGAGCCACCCACCCATTTCCATATGAAATGTCATGAGAAAAACAAACATATTTTGTTTTATTTATTCTCTGTTAAGATGATCTGAGAATGTTAGCTATGACTTCTCCATTTTTATAGCATTTTGGCTGGGAAAATATGAGAATCTTTCGATTCTCCCCCTTCCATTCCTCTTTCCGTTCCCGTTATGTCTAATAGAAAGACCCTGAGAATATTCTTAGATAGAAGATTTCAGAGTTCCAGAGAGAAGTGTGATCTGTCCTTGAGATGTCCTTGAATTGATCTCACAAATACGAGGAGGTTGATCTATTCTCCAAAACACCTAAAGGCAGGACAAGAAATAATGGATGGAAGTTCATTAAAGAAAGGTCCAACTAGAACTAAAAACTAATTTCCTGACAGTGAGAACAATTAACCAGTGGAACAACTTGCCTCCAGAAGTTGTGGGTGCTCCAACACAGGAGATGTTTTAGAAGAGACCTGACAGTCATTTGCCTGGAATTGTATAGGGTCTCCTGGTGGAACTAGGGGTTGAACTAGAAGACCGCCAAGGCCCCTTCCAACCCTTCTATTCTATGTTCTATGTTCCTGCTGTGCTTTGGATGCTTTAATGGAAAGAGTTTTGTATGAAATGTTGGGTTAAGGGTCAGATCTAGATCTAGGGTTAGCGTTAGCGTTAACTTAACTTAAATGTTTGAAATAATTAATTCACTTCCTTTATCTCTCAAGACTTAACTCTTGGCAAAACAAGAATGAGGTTCTGCATAATTTGTCAGAAAATTCTGGTTGCCCTTTCTTTGGTGTCCTGGACTAGGTGGAACTGAGCTGCTGAACAGTGGTTGGGATGGTAAACTGAAATATTGAAAGATCAAAATAAAATTATTCCAGTTAAAGAAGACACCACAAACATTAAATAAGACACAACAAATAGATTCACTACATATAAGCCAGCAAACATAGAAAAACTGTATTTCATGTATGCGATTTGGCAGCCTACAATTAATACTGGTGTCCAAATTTCTTTGCAATGTCCTCTAAACTCATTGGCAAGTTTGCTGGATTTTACACATTTTCTGCATGCTTTTGGAGCTGTCTTTTTCTCTGACTTCAGGAAGCAGATGTTTCCAGCAGCAAAGGTTTTTTTCTTTGTTTGTTTTCATAAATATGTATCTGGCTGGACCACAATCCATTATCTTGGATTACTAGGATAGTGGGTGAACTACCAGAAGGCTCTCTTCTGAATTTTAAAAAGAGGAAATTCAGAAGAGCCAAGGAACTATATAGAGTGGCCAGTATGGTACTGATATGTGGGAAGATTCCAAAGTTGATCCTAAAGAGATTGATCTCCGAGAATTAATAGCCAGCATGGAATTGTTTAGAAAGAATCTTTCAATTTTTTGTTGTTGTTTAAGTAATTTCTTTAGCGGAGCATGGGAATTGGCAGATATAATATATTTTCTCTTCAGCAAAGCACTTGACAAACTGCCCCATGACATTCCAGTTAGCAAACTAATTAAATATGGACTAGATTGCATACATTTTAAATGAGTTTAGTTCACATTCAGAGAATGTGCAGCAACAAATCTTCACTGCACTAAAGGGAGATATCACACAGGATGAGCAGGTAATGGTGGTGGGACCAGTACTTTTCAACTTTAGAATAGGTTACTTGAATGAAGAGGTAATGAGAATGCTTATTGTTCTATAGGTAGTCTTTGAGTTTCAACTGTAATGGAGACTACCCATCATGGCCATAACAGTTGTAAGACGGCTTGGTCATGTGACCCACCTGATCTTACAACCATTTTTGCAGTAGTTGTTAAGCAAACCAATGGTTCACTATGGGTATGGTTTGCCAGTTTTTGGCAAAACTGTTGTAATATGCAGTCATGTGACTGTGGGATGCTGCAAACAGTCGTAAATGTGGCCTGGTTGCTAAGGGCCCAAAGTGCCTGTCATGTGACTGTCAGGAGGGCAAAATGAATAAATATGAGCCAGTTGCCATCAGATCTTTGAATTTGGGTATTCGAGCATTCTCCAGGTAGATCTGTTGGAATTTTGAATGGTCACTAAGTGATTGGTCATAAGTTGCAGACTCTCTGTGGACTAGTGACACCAAAATGGAACAACTAAATACTATATGAGACAAAATAACATTCACAATGATCACAAGCCTATTCCTCTTATCCAGACCATGATAGCTTCTAGGCACTAGGCCCAGACTTCTGCTGAGCTTCGCAATCACAACTGAGATGGAGAATATATAATTGTATATTAACACAGCTTGTCGATCAGAAAGGTCGGCAGTTCGGTGGTTTGAATCCCTAGTGCCGTGTAACGGAGTGAGCTCCTATTACTTGTCCCAGCTTCTGCCAACCTAGCAGTTCGAAAGCATGCAAAAATGCAAGTAGAAAAATAGGGACCACTCTTGGTGGGAAGGTAACAGCGTTCCATGCGCCTTCAGTGTTTAGTCATGTCGGCCACATGACCACGGAGACGTCTTCGGACAGCGCTGGCTCTTCGGCTTTGAAACGAAGATGAGCACTTCCCCCTAGAGTCCGGAACGACTAGCACGTATGTACGAGGGGAACCTTTACCTTTACCTTTGTTATGGTTTTCATTTTGTAAGTTCAAAGGTAGTAGAACTAGTAAGGATTTGTAGGAATAAGAATTTGTAGGGGACACAAACAAGAATATATAAATCCTTACTTTTCTTTTGAGTCACATCAGTTATATTTATGTTTAGATTCAAGAAATGAATAAAATCTTTGTTACATGAGATTGAAATATCCTGTCTTTGGATTTTGTTTTGTTTTGTTTATCTCTTACCAAGAACCAGAAAGTACAGGAGAGCTGAGTGTTCCAGGAAACAAAAAAAACATGTTTCTGGGAATAAAACTGTATACGCAACTCACAGTTGTTAATCAGATGAACACACGTTAGCTCCTTTTTCTTCAGAGATGTCTGAAAAATTCCCATATAGAATTGTCCATCCTGCATATGCTGCAAATAAAGTGCATGGGGTTCATGCACAGTTTGGATTGATTGCTCTGAGATTTATGTCATGGTGCTCATGAGACAGTACAGATTTTTTTTCCTTTCATAGGCATGAAACAATTGTGCAACACTTTATAAAATGCTTTTAACTCTCTCCCCACTTTTTTTTAAAGCTGTGAATAATTGCAATTCAGTTTATTCAATTTATATCCAAACTATGTTGTAAGAAAATCGTATGAAAAGCAATGAGTTATTTATAAAATTATACATTGTGGTTTAGTAGAAGTACTGTTTTGCCCTTCCAAAGCACAAACAATACTTACTACCACAGGGTAGAATTAGGTAAATCCTATTAGAATAAGATGGTAACCAGTTGCTCTTAGACAGGGCGGTTGTGCCTTGAGAAATGATTGTTGAAACTTTCAGTTGATCTCTTATTTCTCAAGACTTTTTTCTTTGTAATGAAACTATCCCAGTAATCTACAGTAATCTACTCTGAGTTCCCACAGTTCTTGGGCCTGCTTCCCTCCCACCCCCGCCCATCCCCCTGGGTCAGGGGTCTGCAACCTTAAACACTCAAAGAGCTATTTGGACCTGTTTCCCAAAGAAAAGAAAACACGGGAAGTCACATGACCCCCCTGCCACGCCGACCCAGGTTTTGTGGCTCCCAGTATTTTCTCTTCTCTGGGAAACAGGTATCTCTCTGGGTGTCTCTCTCTTTCTCTCTGTCTCTATCTCTATCTCTATCTCTCTCTTTCTATCTCTCTTTCTCTCTCATCTCT
>JANHJO010002016.1:56869-73020 GCA_032468235.1 Pseudoxyrhopus heterurus | reverse complement strand
ACTCTAAGCTGATAACTCACTTAACTCCATCCCTGGCTCTGCCTGCTCTTATCCTAAACACAGGCATTACATAATCACAACACCCATTTCAGATTAGTACTGCAGCATAGTTTGAGTTTCCTGTAGTTTCTGGATCATTCTGATAATCTAAATTGTAGATAACCTAGATCAGGGGTGTCAAACTCAAGGCTCGTGGGCCGGATCATGCTTAAATCTGGCCTGCGGGGTTGGCCTGGAAATATCAAAGAACTGTGGTGCCTCTGCTGGCCAAAACAGGCTTCAGGTTGAAGACCCAAATGCTGCATAATGGAGTAATCTCCCATTACTTGACCCAGCTCCTGCCAACCTAGCAGGAGCTAGGTTGGGGCCAGCCAAATGGGTCCCCCATTGCCCATTTTCAACCTCCACACCCTCCTGCAGCACTCTGCCAGCCAAAAATGCAGGGGCCTCATGGAGTCTCCACATGGCCCCTTTTTGGCCAGCAGAGTGCTGCTGGAGGCCAGGGAGGCCAAAAACAGGCCACGCGGGGGCCTCGTGGGGCCTCCATGCGGCCTGTTTTTGGCCAGCAGAGTGTTGCTGGAGGCCGGAGCGGCCAAAAACAAGGCTTATGGGGGCACACGTGCGTCCATGCCTCATTTTGTCCAGCAGACTACTGCAGGATGTGTCCATCCCATCTCTCTACCCAGTCCCCGCCCCTCCACCAGCCTGCGGAGAACTACAATGCTGATCTGTCCCTCAAGGAAATCCAGTTTGACACCCCTGACCTAGATTGTAGATCACTGATAGCAAACTGTCTGTTTGGGATCGCAGCTGTTAGATAAACCTGGGCTAATAAAAGACAACTACATTCCCCAGAGACCATCAATCAACACGCGAGTGTTATGACTTTGATCACCTGCATCGGGGTGTCAAACTGGTGGCCCATGGGCTGGATGCATTACATGCAGGCCATGCCCACCCCAGCTCTACGAATGGGAAAAACGTTATGAAATATCATGTGACTGCAACATGATGCGGCGAGTTTGACACCCCTGACCTACAGGAAGTGAAATTTTATTCAGACACATGGAATGCCATTCATTTGCACCTCCATCCCTTCTTGAGAACCTGGCTCCATCAGGGAATCCTAGTCATGGGTTTAAGGGCTATATCTTTCTCCATCCCACTAACATTTTTTGAAAGGTGACTGGGGCCATCCCCTTTCCAAAAAAAAGTACTGTAATAAACCACAAATGGAGATCAAATAGGTGAAGGATACAGCTTTGCCAAGCATCTTTTCAACATCCTTGCATCCTTGGAGTTAGCAAAATCTGACTAGTGATTTTAATCTATTGAGTCCAGATAGATATGATGGGGTTTCCCCCCCCCCTATTTTGAAATGACTTAAAAACATATTCATCAAAACAGGTGAGAAAGTATTTCTAATGAAATGAGAATCAGGCAAGGATGGCAAGGGACACTCATATCCCACTTGAAGGAAGGGTCAAGTGCATTGCAGTGCAACAAGGAAAGAACAAACCACCACCTCACCAAATTTCAAGCATGCCCACATGCCCTGTATGCCATTCACATGATTCATGGGATGCCCAGACATGAATATTAGACCAATTCCAAAGCACTGGGTCATTTTCTTCTCAATAACAAGGAGGCTGAAAGCAGGACCATCATGGCATTGAGTGGATGCCAAAGAAACCATTCTCTGTTCTCCTGCAATGTACAAGGATTTTGTACATTAGTGACACCAGAAGTGATAGGCAGAACAAAAAGCAGTGGGAAAAGAAGTCCTTGGAGTTATGAAGCTTAAAAGCATTGTTAAATTATCAGACAAAGAGCTAAATAAGGATGCAAAGAAGCATGTTTTCTTGAGTTTGAATAAAACTAATTTTAATTGGAAGAGGACAGAGTTTATGTGAAGAAATCTGAGAGAGAAAGTTATGGATTGATCAGAATTATAGGTTATAATTAAATAATCTTTTAAAGAAGGCCCCTTGTTCCCAGCCTTTTCCCCTTCCCCATTGCTTCTAGCGGGTTCTTGAAAAAATCCTTCTTTTCAGAGGCTCAAAGCTGATAGGTTCTCTGGAGTACAGCCAGTGAGATGTTGAAGATTGGCATAACTAGCTACTGTCATTTTAGGAAGACAATGGGATTTGAGCACAAGGAGGTGAGAGTTCTCCATGCAGAATTTAGCCACTTAATCCAGTCTTGTGGCCTGGCATGGTATCAACAAAAGAAAAGGAACCAAATTACCCAGCTTTGAGTTGTTTTTGGCAGATTTAACTACTGACAGCAGGCCAGAAGTTAATTCCCTCATATTCCTTGTTTGCTACCAACTCTGGCAGCCTTACTGAGCCAGGTTTCCTGTGTAAATCTGTCAGCTGCAATGAAGCCCAGCATGAAGTGGCGAGAAAGGGCATGCAAAGAGTGTGGTCTTTTCTCCAACCGAGAACCCATAAGACTGAGTCTGGCACTGGAGTTGTCTCCTTTTTTTTCTCTGTTTAACCCAATGGCTGATTTTGATATGACATGACAAGAGGTTTATGTCTAGTCTTAGTGTCTTCTCTCTCCTCCCCAGTCCAGGGTCACTTCTTGCCAATCACAGAAGGTTCCTTTGAATGTTGTGAGATTCGGCAGGGTGTGTGTGCCCCAATCCTTTCAGGAAAATGACAGACACATACAGCTGTTCAGTGAGAAAGAAGACTGTTGTAAGGTGTAAGATGTTAATAAGGCAGCTGTTTCAAACTGCACTGGAAGATGGAAATATGGCATTAATTTGCTAAACTACAGATTGACCAGAACACCTAAGAACAAGATCAACCAGAAACCTTGGATGGCTAATGTAGACATATGGAAAACATGACCACAGGAGCATTATTTGCATATTAGATCTTCTTACATTTTAAAGGCAGAAAAAGTAACAGCAGCACTGTGGAAGGCACACTGTTAAAACACTTTCATTTTGAGGGTACTTCCATTCCTCAAAAGCAGTTTAAAGACAAACTGCGATTGCTAAGATATTGAGAGGAAAGTTAAAAAAAAACCCCCACCATAATTACCTAACTTGACCTGCATTAAATCCCAAAGTGACAAAAATTCCCTCTGCTGGGTTCCATGCCAAAGAGAAAGAAATTGTTTGTAGCCCAATTATCCTGATCCTTACTTCATATTGCAAACAATGCTCTGGTTGTTATGTAAAAAGTATCCTAGCAGTACCTAAGAAAGAAAATTGGGAGGGCTTCAAGCCACCTTTCCAGTAAAGAGACCTGAAATCCAAAATCTGTGAGGCACTGTAACTTCCTATAATGAAGAAATGAACGAATGACAAATATATCAACTGATGTACTGGGATCACAAAAGAGCCAATTTTGAACTGGTACAGAATAAGTTTTTAATGTTTTGGATTAGATCTCCAAAAGAACCACGTGAGACTGCAAACGTAATATCTGTCTGCAAAACCTTAAAGTCTGTGATCCCATTAAAATAACAGCTGCTTTGAGGTGTCACAGATATGGGCGATGTTCACATTCTTATGTGCTCCAAAGCACCTCTTACAGATCTAATCTGAAGTGCTGGACAATCAGGCTTCTCATGTGGAATGGACCCAAGCTATTTTAAAGAGTGAACCTACCAGTTCCTCCCACCCTATCCCCCCATTTTCTTTCAAAATAAACTTTACCAATGATCCAGCCCAAACAGAGGAATTCAAACGTCCATTAATTTAAGGCAGGAGGGATTTAAGTGAGTGCTTTGTAGAACTACAAAGGAAACAACGGTACAGACATGAAAAATGCAAAATGAGAAAACTTCGGAATGGTTGACTGGTAAATAGAAGGGGACTCTGCTGAATCTTCCCATCGAAGTCTATGTTTGCTTTCCTCTTCATGTCAAAAAAGCTTATTTCCCATCTCAAAACCAGACAGAAGCAACCGAAAGGATGACAAGAAGCTATCAATAGCCAATCGGTGGTTCAAACTTTGCTGTGTTACCTATTAAGAACGTTCTCTGGAAGGCTCTTCTCTGCATTCTATCATTAGCATTAGAAGACATATTTCCTTTACAATGTTTAGTTTCAAAGGTGTCCACAAGATTAAAGGCTTTCATAAAAAGCAGCATCACAACCTTGTGAATTAAACTCCATCTCTCTTGTACCACGTTTGTGCAACATCAAAAACAGGTTCAGAAAGGGTGGAATATTGCTATCATCTGGGAGTAGGCGGGACAATCTGATAAATTATTGCTTTCTAAATCGAATCGATGCCAAAATAATGTCACTGATATTAAAGGAATACCGGTTCCAGTGCGTATCAGTACAGAGTCTTAATTTGTGGGATGCAAGCAACTTTATTTTGGCTTGCAATTTAGTATCTAAATTAGATCCCAGCTTGGTTTTACTTGTGGTACACACAAACTTAAAATGTACAAGAATTGATTGGTACTATCTTTAAAACCAGCAGAGAACGCTGCATATGGTTGGTTTAACCCTTTTATTTAAAAGCTATAATAATATGTATTTGCATATATGTTAGTATGCTGTATATTGCTAATCCATATATGATAAGCTATACACTAAATAAGCAAACAAACAAACAAATAAATAAATAAGCAAGCAAGCAAACAAACAAACTTTATGTGAAACCAACATCAGTCTTAAGAATCCGTTTACCACCTCCTATATCCATATCCATCCTGCTATCTCCTCTCTGGTCATGTGAACCATCCAGGGGAGGCTAACAGATCTAACCTACTGGTCTGTCTACTTCCTCAGATTTCCCATGCTCAGGGGTCCCAGACAACCTCAGAAAATGTAACTTCAAAGTAGTCAAGTGAGGTCCTTACAGCTATGCCCTGGTCATCTATGGCTTTTCTTCCTTTTTCACCAATATGGCTCCAGACATCAGGCACTTCTTCTTGCAGAGATCTTAATGAAAGATCTTCATCCCTGTGTTGGTTCTTGGGGGAGTGGCCTCTCAGGAACAATTTTGTCAAGCAACTCTATCAGCTCTGTATTGGCTGGGCACTGACAGAGACCTCTTCTAGACAGCTGAGAAATTCCCCATAGGCCCTTTGAGATGGATCATCTTGATACGTAGGTCCATCCCTGTTATGAATTTTTGCAGGAGAAATCTGTAGCCCTAGGCAAGCATCCTCATCAATCAAAACGCAACTACAAAGTTCTGTACAACATCAGTGTTGCAACACATAGGATGGAGGAGAAAAACCCCTAACATCTGATCCCCAAAAGAGGTTATTTCTGAAAGCCCTGGAAGGGTTATAAAATCAATAATATGATCAGAAACAGAGTCATTGTTTAGTTATCATTTTTCAGATTATTAAAGATGTTCCTTAAAAGGGACAAGTTCACATGCCACGCTCAAAGCAAAGATGAAGGAGCTGAGATCATAAAAACTAGTTCTTTTAATCTATGTAGTCATATTTCTTGTACTATATTTAAGAACCTAATTATTGATTATGATTATTACTCTTCATCTATCAAAAAACAAAAGAATAACCTAATTCATGTTGCTGAACTTCAAATTCTGGCAGCTGAAGATAGAACCAGTGTTAAGGGATGCCAAAAGATCTATTTTGTCACAGATTTACCATCCTTGGCTCAATCAATTAAGCTAAGAACTTGTAGTATCTAGGAAAATTGGTAATCTCCTTCAACCCTTTAAATATATCCATTGTTCCACTGAATGAATTGTTCATTAAATGTTTTCTTATTGTTCGACTGAAGGCTCATTTCGACCAACTTTTACCTTTTGCTAATTGGAGCTAATTTATATTATCCATGGTATAACAACATGTAACCAAGATCCGGATGAGTTGAAACGAAGCTTTCTTGGGACTAAGATATCTTTTGATTTCAATAAACAACTTGGATTGTGTTGGCTGTTTCACACAGCACACACCAAATAAGCTGAGAGAAGTGTCGTATAAAAATCAGGAATATCAGAGGACATTTTCTAACAGGATTAGGTTTGCGCTGGACCTAGGACTTTTTAAAATAAGTATAGACAATTGGAACATATTAATCTAATTTATTCCTGTCCTGGTAGGGAAGGACTTTAAATAAAAAGAAAAGAAGTGCATAAAAATAATTCCATTTGTTTAACATGCAGTGCTTCTTAAGATTATAAGACCTGTGTGGCAGAATTTTTAAGAAATTCTATCCTTGGCAAAAAGCATAATCTGTCTTTAAAGAACACTTTACTGATTGCTTGATTGAACTGCTAATGCCAGACTGACATTGTCTATTCATGTGCTGGCACATAGTGTAGTCTCTCCTATTGCTGTTGGTGATGCCAAATGTTACTATGGTAAGGAGAGGCTATAGAAAGATATGCTATTTTGGAATATAACTCTTACTGTTAAATCAAGCCGGACCAATTGATGCATTCTCTTCATTGCCAGCATAATGTCTGCCAAGTGTTGGCAGAACCTTACTAAATCAGAATTGGTTTTTCTAGAGCTAGGGAGCAGCTAAGAGAGGATGTATCATCTATTTAAATGCAAAAGCCTCGATGTGAAATGATGCAGGTATTGACTTCCAACCCTTCTCTTGAAAATGCAAGTTTCAGGGCAATTTACAACACTAAGAAAAATTACTCTTATGACAACAGTACATACAGAACTGAGTTTTTAAAAACTGAATTGGCCATACACACAATCATAGATTGTTTATCTTATAAAAATAATATAGAAACCCTGGGGTTGGGAGAGGGGGAACAGTCTGCTTTATAGGGCAAAATATCCCATAACTTGGTTATGGCCATAGAAAATACTCTGCCAATTGTATTTTTATGATATATGGAGCACAAGGATTCTTCTACTTGCTACTCTCATCAGGATACGGTATGCTACGGAGCCGTGGTGGTGCAGTGGTTAGAATGCAGTATTGCAAGCTAACTATGCCGACTGCCAGCAGTTTGATTCTGACCGGTTCAAGGTTGACTCAGCCTTCCATCCTTCCAAGGTTGGTAAAAATGAGGACCCAGATTGTGGGGGGCAATTTTCTGACTCTGTAAACCTCTTAGAGAGCAAGGTAAAGCATTATGAAGTGGTATATAAGTCTAAGTGCTATTGCTATTGCTAAAGGTACATAAGAAACCATCTGTAACCATAAATTGCTAGGAGCAGAGATCTGATAACCTACTTAGGCATGCAAAGTGAATTTTCACTTTTGACTTTTTTTTTCTTTGAGCAGAAAATTTTTATCCTCTACCACAAACTGTTTCTGAATCTGAGTTTTAAAAATGGTTTGTTTTATGGAGCATAGAATTGCTATGTTTGAAATACATACGTCATAATTCCCTTTGGGCACCATTGCTAATTGCTTAGTTTTCACAGGAGACCAGGTAAACATTTATTGGGTAGAACTGAAAATATAATGAACATAGATTTTTTTTTAAATAATGTTCCCTGACATGTATAAATCTATAAGAGGCAGACAGTAATAGTTATAAATTGTAATTCCAAAGTGCTAGGACATCCATCCAGAATATTAACTAGATGATTTCTGGATGTGCCCATTCATGGAATGGAATGAATGAAATTTTCTGTATGCATCATTATTACTTTAACAGCATGATTTTTTTTATTTATAGGAGAGTGGGAATTTGCATGATGACTGAAGTATAATTACTGTATAATTACATAAGTCTGGTGATGTTGATGTGCCATCAAGTTGATTTGATTCCTAGTGACCACATAGGTAGTTTTTATGCATGAAGATCTCTTCCTAGCATGTTCTTTCATGTCTCCCAATGTTCATCAATCATCAATGGATGTAACTGAGTTTATACATCTTGCTGCTGGTCATCCTCTTCTTCTCTTTCCTTCCACCTTTCCTAGCATTAGAGTCTTCTCCAAAGAGTTAGATATTTGCATAATATATCCAAAGTTGGATAATTTCAGCTTGGTCATTCCCTTGACACGGGACGACAGGGCATTGGACATGGCCAGCTTGGAGAGAGGGTGAGGTGGGCAGCATGGCTGAACGGCGAGGCCGGGAGCGGGGAACGTGACCAAGCCTCGACAGACTTCATGCAATTTTCCTGGCAGGTGTAAGGAAGTAGTTTGCTTTTGTTTTCTTCCAGAATTTTTTTCTTGAGAGCCCAGTCTAGCCTACACTTCTGGTATTCCCTTGTGCTCTCCCTATCAGTTCCAGTTCTCCTTAGCTTCCAAGCCCAGACAAGATTAAGGCTCTGCCATTGCAGAGATTATCTAGAACATATCATTGGACAAAACACTCCCCATGTATTGAAATTAGTATGTACTTCCTTCTGGAATGGGCAAGAGAGGGTGGGGGAGAACTATTCCAATTAGCCTGGGCATATTGCTGTACAGATGACTAAGGGATCGCTCAGCCATAAACAAGGAGAAATTTGTTCTACAACTGTGAACCTGTTCTTGGAGCATGCAGACAAATTATCAGCAGCTGGTGGCTTTGCTCCTGGGTCTACTGCTTTGGGATATCATGGAGCATGGTTTGAGTGGGTCAGGTTTGCTCAGCTATCCTCATTTGGATTTTTATGCAATGAAATATTGATTTATGCATTTAATTATGTTTTAATTGCTCCACTGCTTTACTTATTTATGTTTTATGTGGCTGCCTTGATTACCCTTAGACTAGGAGTTTAGGATAATAGCTGGTCTCTTATTAAAGGGGCATGTGAGACCAAAAAGGGATGGGAGTTTTGTATTAGTTGAAATCATAGTTTTGTTTTATATACATTTAAATCTGTTTTCTCCCTCTGGTGTCTTTTCCCTGTATGATGAGATCAGAAGGACCCATCCATTTCCATTTTCAACTAAGCACAGATGGTGGCTTTATCCAAATTAGAAGCTTTGCTTAATATTAATAGCATTTTTTAATTGTGGTCATTAATGAGGATTCTGTGTGAACTGAAAATGGTTGCCTTCATCTTTCAGTGACAAAGAAATAATGAAATTTTTTTTTAAAGGCGGGCATGTCTTGATACTAACGTATACAAAAAAAAGGAAGTTGTTTATAAAGCCTGCCCAAAACAAACTCTTACTAAAGTCTTACATTTTTCTTTATGTTTGTAGTGATTCTTCTAAATAGAAGTTCACTTTGGAACAACAAATTTTCTGCTATTTACAAATGATTCTATACTATTATGACTAAGTTAGTTGAGTGACATGCCAGTGTTCACCAATACCCAGCAACTATTCTCAAAAGCACACCCCATTCTTGTGTAATTTTTGGTGGCTGCAGAAGGCAGGTAAGAATTTGGTGTGGCGTTGCACAAACTTTGGAGCCTCTGAAAATTTTTTGAGAACAGGGTAAGCTTTTGAGTGATTTGATTTGAGGTTGTGGAGGCCACCGAAACACGTTCTCTGAAGCCTCTTCAAGAAAAAAGACTGTGTGTGACCTGTGTGAACTGAAAATGGTTGCCTTCATCATTCAGTGACAAAGAAATAATGAAAAATGTTTTTTTAAAGGAGGGTATGTCTTGATACTAACATACAAAAAAAAAAAAGGAAGTTGTTTATAAAGCCTGCCCAAAACAAACTCTTACTAAAGTCTTACATTTTTCTTTATGTTTGCAGTGATTCTTCTAAATAGAAGTTCACTTTGGAACAACAAATTTTCTGCTATTTACAAATGATTCTATAGTATTATGACTAAGTTAGTTGAGTTAAATCCAACTTCAAGCTCCCAATTGATCATGCAACTAAATGACATCAGTCCATTCCCATTTTCTTTGCGCAACTTGCCTCTCAGGATTATTGTTCTCGGGACAAAATGGTGGGTAACTTAAGCTTTCAAGTCTCAGCAGCAAGAAGTATATCAATGTATGTCTGGGTGGGGAGATCTGTCTATCTTCCTATCTGGAGAAGGTTCTAATTCTGGGGAAGGTAGAAGAAGAAAAAAGAAGAGGATGAGCAACAACTAGTTACAATGGGTGCACTTGAAAGATCAGATTAGGGACAGCTTTCCAGGGAGAAAAATAGATCATCACTAAGAGTCAGTGCCAACTTGGCTGCATAAAATCAATTTATATTTGTATTTATATCTACATCGTAAAAAAATGAATAGAAATAAAGCATCAAGGATCATTAAACTTTTTCTATGATACCAGTATTTACAGCTTTCATATATTTCATTATAGCAGCTTTCTTTTTTTCAGTGTGTTGTAGTGTGTTGTATTAAACCAGGTCATTTAGGTCATTCTGCCAAACCTGCAGATTTTAACTGCAGTCTAGAATGAAATCTGCATAACTGTATAAAATGACTGTTTATTCAGTTATAAGACTGAAAGGGCTAAATCAAATGTGGTGGCAGGAAGAACAATTTATGGCCTTAGGACTGGAACAGCCTCAGAGCATCCAAAGATTGTGCTATCGAAACTGAATAATGAAACTGCTGATTCTTTGCAACCTATATTTCCAACTATTTTGTCAATAAAAATAGCAAAAACGGATCAGTGTCTATATTTTGTACTTCATAGCTTTCATCTCCTAAAAGAGGATAGGAAAAAAAATGTTTCCAAACTGACCTTCCAGTGACATCATCATATGAACAGAAATACCATTTCTACCTTAGAATCTGGAAAAAAATAAATAAAAGTAAAGTACAAATCAAAGGTACCGGTAGCAAACATTGTTTGTTTTGATACTGTGTCTCCCATAGTAGTAGATGCAACCTCACCGTATAGGTGGATATTTGAATAGTGATAATAGAACTAGACAAATTTCAAATAGGTGAAGACGTGCTAAGGAAAGAGACTAAAGAAGCTGGACATGTTTAAAGAACATTGAGGGGTGATATGATAGTTATTTTCAAATACCTGAAAGGATGTCATCCAGGAGAAACCAATATTTGTTCTGTATTATTCCAGAATGAAAGAAAATGAATAATGGATTCAAATTACAGGAAGGCCAATTCCAATTCAATGTTAGGACAAATGTCTTATTAGTAAGAAATGTATAGTTCAGGAGAAGAATCAATTACCAGAGAGCTGGTAAACTCCACTTTATTGGATGTGTTTAAGTAGAGTCCAGAAAGTCATCTGCATGGGATACTTTAATTTGGATTCCTGCATTAAAAAGGCAGCAGACTCAGTTGTTCGAATGTCTCCTTTCAGTTATGTGATTCTAACTACTGAGGAAATAAAACATCCAGTCTTTCTTGCCATGAGTTGGAATGTATAACTTCCCCTCCAATTTAGTCCCCAATATTTTCTTTATATATATATTTTACTTCTGTTTCTTTTTTTCTAATTGGACACAAGAATTCTGCTTTTTTCACTACGATGATCATTCACCCAACTTCTCTTTTTTTCAGTGATTTTTAATACATGCAGAACAACATTGGACACTTTAAATCTTTTTTTTTTTTTGGTAGCATAGTGCAAGCATCAAGTTGAATGGAAAAATTCATAATTCCTGTTTAGGAACATATTGTGAATATTTTGATGCCGTTAAGGAAGTATTCTCTGAAAATATGGCGATGTCTCTGAAATTTCTACTGCTAATGCTTGTGCTTCCAAAACCTCAAGGAGATGACTCAATAGCCATTGATACCCTCTACTACTTTGTTATTGAGGGTCACTCTATCCAGCTTTTGAAGTAGCCTGATCATTGCATGGATGGTTAGCCTCTGTAAGGATGCTGGCATTCTCTTAATTCAGGGAGTTCACAGGTATAAAACACTTGGTCCCAAATATTGATTGAATGGGATTGATAGAAACCTGAATACCTGACGAATGTGTGTGACTTTACATGCTTCCGCTCATGATCTTGATTTTGGAGATGCTAAATCTGAATTTTTATTTTATTGGCCAGCTGACGCTGCTGTTTCCTTGAGAATGGCAAATATTGTCATGAGCTGAAAGTAGCCGTAGATCCTAGAAATTTCAGCTATCACTGCAAGCGGTAAGAGATGCTGAGAATTGTAGTTCATCGGGGTGCTAAAATGAATCCCAAACATAGAAACTGCCTTGATTTTGTTAACTGCTGTTACATATTTCAAATAAATTTCATATTTGTATTCAGACTGTAACCAGTTTCACCTATGTTCAGTCAATATACAGGACTTACCAACTTAAAATAGTTTGCCAGTAATTTATTCTAACACCGTGTCATGTTTTCATTCTACCCACAATCCTCAGGAATTCGCTTTTTTATTACTATTCTGGAAAGTCATCACAGCTTACATATTTGATATGTGTGCGTGTGTTGCATTAGGTTGTGCTGACACAATGGTAGAATAGATAAACAGATAAATCCATTTTTATTGTACCCACTAGCACATTGAGAAAATACATTTTTTGCTGAGTGTGGATGAACTTTTCCAGCATTTTGTGAACTGCAACTTTTATCTCCCAAGATGATCCTTACCACAAGAAAATGTTTTGCAATTGCCTGCATTTGTTTATTAAATTATGTCATAGCCTTTCCTTTTCCTTTAAATGAAAGAAAAGTAATCATTTCCAGTAGAGGCATGCAGTTCCAGCTATACTTGTTTTGATCTCATTTGGTAAGGTCACCCAGGTCAGATTAATGCATTTCCCGGTTTTCCATTACATTGTCCAGGAACAGCATTTGGTTGGTATCAGCCACATGTGCTCTGGATTTTATATAGATCAGGATCCATATCTCCAGATGCTTTGTGTACTGTCATTATTCTATTCTTCTTTAAATTTACTGTAACATGATGTTCTTTTCATTACCCTATGAACCTGATCCTTTTAAACTACCAAGGAAGCAGTTTTAATGCTGCTAGTCATACTGTTATATTCTTGCACGTTGGTTACTGTTACTGCCTTTAGATATTCATCTTGCAATGCTCAGCTGCAAGCCACCTTTGACTTGTACCTACAACGAAGCATCAGAAATCGACAATGAAATAAGTACATAATAATCTTCCAGCACTCATATTGTACACTGCTGCAATACACAAGGGAGTCACAATTGACTTCCATTGGATAAGTAAATTATTGAACATCTGCAGCCAAGGCAGAGGATGTATTTTATTTATTTATCCCACCTTTATTATTTATAGAAATAACTTAAGGTGGCAAACATACCTAATATTCCTTCCTTCTTTTTTCTCCATAAGAGAAGCCTTGTGAGGTGGGTTCGGCTAAGGAAGAGTGACTGGCCCAATGTCCTTCAGCCAGCTTTTCTGCCTAAGGCAGGATTAGAACTCACTACTCCATGGTGCCTTAACCTAGTGGTCCCCAACCTTTCTGGCTCCATGGACTGGTGGAGGATGGCAGGCTGTGGTGGCAATGGTTTCGCACACGCAACCTAGATCCTGTTTATGCACAAATGAAGGTTCGCACACTCACCTGCTGCTTGTGTGGCCTGATTTCCAACAGGCCATAGACCAGTACTGGTCCATGGAACGGGGATTGGGGACCCCTGCCTTAACCACTAGAGCAGTGATGGCAAACTTACGGCATGCTTGTCAAAGGTAACATGCTACAACATTTTGAGTGACATGCCAGTGTTCACCAACACCCAACAACTATTCTCAAAAGCACACCTCATTCTTGTGTAACTTTTGGTGGCTGCAGAAGCCAGATATGAATTTGGTGTGGTGTTGCACAACCTTTGGAGCCTCTGAAAATTTTTTGAGAACAGGGTAAGCTTTTGAGTGATTTGATTTGAGGTTGTGGAGGCCACCGAAACACGTTCTCTGAAGCCTCTTCAAGAAAAAAGGCCGCGTGTTACCTAGAGCAGCCTCAGGTAGACCACAGGGCCTGTCAACAGAAAGAGAACAGTGCTTGAAGGTAAACAATGCATGGCAGATCCCGAGGAGCCCAACAATTTCTTGTCCTTTAATCTTTTGCCAGCTGTCTGTTTATGGCAAAAAAGGACTCTACTTCTGCAACTTTTCCAGTAAGAAGAATTTAATAGAGACTTCAAAACATTTTCAATTCAAATGACTGAGTTACTTCAAAGAAGAAAGAATGGAGTTTGCATTTAGGTATCCCTGTGAACGTTCATTGCATTAAAAGAAGTCTGCAAGACGTTTTTAAAAAAACATAATGGCTACATAAGAGGACCTTTGGACATTGAATCACCTCATGCTGTTATGCTGCTTGCTTCATGATATCATTTTCAATTTCCATTGATTTTTATATATATATAACCCTGTCCATTGCCAGAATTTTTCACCATCCTGTGGAAAAGCAATGATTGCATTCATTTGCCACACTTGCTCCACTCTCCCCAGATATGATCTTTCCTTGAGCACTGAGGAATCTTTGTTCTCAAGAAGCATCACAAAAATATTCCTCCTGCTGGAACCTACTGCTCTCTGGAGATAACATCTTGAGCTGAATTCCAGAGGCCTAACAGAAATTGTTCCCAATTATTTGTAGCCATGAGTTTTCTTTTTCCTTCCCATCTCTGTTTTGCACAATTATCCATAAATAATTCAACAATGGTCACCTGGACATTTTTTTTTCATTTTTTCATTTGAGGGGTCAGGAGGAGAGAAGGGAACAAGGTCAAATAATTTCTGCCTTTATAAGCCAACCCTCCCAAAAACCAGACTGGCATGGTAATAAACCTCAGTTTGCTTGACCAACAAGCACAGATTATGTGAGGTTGCCTAAGCCTGCAAATTTGTGAAGTGCCCCATGGCACAAAAGACACAGATCTCATCCCTGAGTTCAAGAGGGAACCAGTCCTGGTAAGGCAACTAAACCCACAATTTGAGAATAATTGGTTTATTTCAGAGTTGGGAGAGCTAGTCTGAAGTCCCCACATAGCCATAAACATTACTGATGGACTTTAACTTGACCACCTTATAAGTTGGAGCCAAAATCATTCATGCTTAGGTTTGTTTCTAGATTAGGAAATTATTTTGCTTTGGAATTTCCATGCATTTTTTGTATCCCTGACTGCCCTGTCACTCAACACAAGCTAGAGCTACTTTGTTATAAAAATGCAAGAAGAGAACTATCTTTTTGGAGGAAGACCCAAAACTTAATTTAAGCATTAGTTCACCAAAATGTCTCCTTCAATGCAACCTTGAAATATTTCAAGCAACAGAAAAGCATCTTTAAGATCGCATACACTACCTTTCCTTCATCACTGATATCTAGACTCAGGCTGCATATACTGAAGATTAGGCAGTGCCTTTCCGGGTCAAAGGTTGTGACTTCTATGCAAGCCTGACCCTAACTCTGAAATGAAGTCCTGATGACAAGAGCTTCTCATAACTTGTGGCAGCCTAAATTTCCAATTTAAGAAGTCTACCATTATTGGGTGATGCTTCTGACATGCTTTTCCCCCCTAACATTCAATTAAAACCTGTCTTCCTTTTAGTTAAATCCATTATTCCATGTGGAATAAAACAAAGCAAATTTTGACATTCTTCTTTGTGGACATCCATATACATGATATCCTTTCAGGTATTTGAAGAATGCCTTTGTTTCTTCAAAGCTAAACATACTCACTTTCTTCAATCTTAGGTCTAAGTTTTTGGTTATCCTTGTCGCCCTTCTTTGGTACTCTTCCAATTCCATTGATTTTTTCCCCCTTAAACTGTAGTGCTGAGAACAAAACATAGTACTCAAGTGTTGAGGAACAATTATTTCCCGTGATATGAAAATTCTGCGGATGTAGGCTCAAATTACATTTGCCTTTTTTTTTGCAGCCATAATATGCTGCTCGCTCATATTCAGACTGATATTCTTTGCTTCACTAACATAAGAAGATGAATGAGAAGAAGGGGTGGGAAGTGCAGGATATGTAAACATAAGAGGTGGGGCTAAGGTATCTATCCTGTAAATGGTTTCAAGCTCTCATCCATTCACGCAATCAGTTCCAATTATGTAAAATAATAAAAAACAATAACATTTAATTTCAAAGCTTCCTGACTACAAATTTGAAAGTTATGCAAGCACATTGACGTAGCAAAACCAGCAAGCTTTTTAAGATTAAAAGACATATTTTCACTGAATTCTGTCAAATCCAAATAAATTCTTTGGGAAGCACATTTATTTGCCATGCTGTAGCCCAGCTCTTTAAAAAAAAAAATACAAACTTAAAATATCCACATAATTGGTTATTTGTTGAGAGAAAAATACTCCTGATCATTCACAATGAAAGCGAAATAATTTTGCTATATTTAGCCATCTATGCTAATAAGTACTCAAATCTGTCAA
>JANHJO010002016.1:44090-54137 GCA_032468235.1 Pseudoxyrhopus heterurus | reverse complement strand
CTGAGCATCCTTCCCTACCTCCCTCCCTCTCTCTCTCTTTTCTTTCTCCCTCTCCCTCCCTTCATATTTCTGAACCATCCATTCCCCTCAGAAAGGCGCCTTTCACGTAGGTGCCATAGACTGGTCTAGAAATCCAAAGTTCTCTTGATAGCACCATCCTTTAAGCCAGTGGATTCTAAAATCTGTTCCCTCATTGGATAATGATCTTTTGTTGAAAACACCAAATGAAAACATCACTTATGTTCCCAACACTTTGGGCTTTCATGCCTAACTGTTTATAGTTTTTTGATATTGTTTGCAGGCCCTTTGTTTATCATTCATCCACATGAAAGAGGGGAAAGGGGTGATAATTTGTGGGCTTCTTTATTTTAGTAAGCCTCTCGTTCACCAACATACACTTTTTTTTTCTTGGGAAAGTCTGGTCTACTTTCTGTTTTCTGTTATTTTTATTATGACATTCTAAGCAGCAAGAGTCACAAGATTGTGGCAGGGTAACAAATAAGCAAACAAATACGTAAATAAAACATGGTTGCATATGTATCTCGTGAGAATTTTCCTTATATGTAGATAAATTAAATATTTTTCTAAAGATTGTTTTCTGTAGTTCAGTAGATTTATGATTAGTTTTTTAATTATTTTTATGCCTTTAATTTTTTGTATCTTTTATTATTTTATATACCAATATTTTTTGAACAACAATTTGAATGATACAGATTTAGAAAATTTGTTTGGAAGAATTCTCAGTATTCTCTCTCTACAGTCAAAGCTCGGTGCGTCCGCAATCCATTCCCAGACTGCGGGTGTGAATTGAAATGGTCATATTCTGAAGCGGCCCTCGCTGAGCATGCACAGACATTCTGTGCATGTGCAGAAGGGAAAACGGCACTGGATTTTTTTTGTTCGCCAACTGAGTTTTGAGTCGGGAACCAATTCAAAACTCGGCTGGCTTTTTTGTTCGTCTTGTGAATCCATTCGCGAACCGAGGTTCCACTATGTGTGTGTGTGTGTATATATATGTGTGTGTGTTTGTGCACGGGTACGTGTACATATATACCTATATACATATACATACACACACACACATATATATGTATAAATGTAATTGTAAATAAGTCAACTAGAGACCAGTTTTTATTATGCCATTTTCTAGAAAATAGAAACAGCAAATATTCTATAAAAGTCCATCTCTGTTAGAGTCAATGTATCAGACCAAAAGACTGTAGGATGTGAGTTGCAAATTGATAAATAGAATCTATAAATTTAGAAATCAAGAATTCAGAATTCAAAATTAGGAATTTTGGAGTTAAAAGGATTGATCATATCTTTGTCATGGTTCTTTCTGAAGAAACAATAGAGCTGGTTTGCAGCAATAGTGAATACAGAAAGTTTATTATGATTGTACTATAGTACTATGTTGCATGTAATGGAATTTGTTATCTTGGAAGCCAGGTGACGTGTGTGTGTGTGTGTGTGTGCGGAAATGGACCACAATGGATTTTTAATGATAAATCTTCCCTCTCATGTATTAAGCAATTATGAATGTAGGGAGAGATCTATATGTCATCTGCTCAGGTAGCTGCTGCTTAGGTGAAGCATCATCATGCTGTGCATATTTTCCGGGTTTGTTCTCTAGGTGGCACTTCTGTGCTTCCTGCCCTGTTTATAGAGAGCTGCTGACTGTAGCTGGGACATTTTGAATATGCCAAAGCCCCTGTAAGGATTGGAGTACCCTGTAGCAAAAAGGTATGACTGAAATATTAAGAAAAACCCATTCCAAAGTGAACCAGAAATGAAAACCTCACTACGGTAGTCCAGTAGTGTTTGGTGGTCTATTCCCTGGTTAATTTTTATCGTTGATGATGCATCCAAAGCTTTTGTGGACTTTTGACAAGTTTAGGGATTTATTCTGGAGCACATAATGTGGATTATTTAACCACATTTTTCCTGTTTAAAAAAGTTTTATTACTGTACAAAAATGAATGCATCCTTCATAAATACATGCCAGTTAGCCAAATGTATGAATTTTCACCATGAAGCCATAAAAGGAATTCAAGTTCTGGGACATTATTGGAAAGGATTAAAGACCAAGTTTATTAAAAGTAAAGTTAAGGAATATAAAATTGCTTTACTTGATCAAGATTAAAATAGTTTGCTATGTCGTAACTCTTAAATTACTCTTTGTTAATCAGGATGGAATGATGAGGCTTTCTTTTGTTTATAGATAAGAAGAAGAAATGAAATATGGGAAGAAGAGATCATTTGATATATTTTAAGAGAAGGTGATAAGTTATTAAAATTGTTAGTAACTGTACAAAGGGGAAATTTCTTTATATATTTCTTCCCTTTTTTACTATATCATTTTTCTTTTCTATTTTTCTCTATACGGTTTTTTTTCTTTTCTACATTATTTTTTCCTTTTACATTTTTTCTGTTTAGTTTCTATTAGCATTTATCCTTTTGATTATAGTGTTCAATAAAATTATTTTAAAGAGAAAAAAATAGTGGAAGAATTTGAACAATAGAACTTACAGTTGGTATACATTAAGTTACTGAAACTTTTTATATCGCCATACGTGATGGAATGTAGTCAGAAGGCAGATTCCCAGGAGGGACAGGGTGCATTTCAGCGAAGAGGCAACTCTGTCCAGATACTATGTGTGAAAGAGAGAGGGTAAAATCTGCTCTTCCCTAATACAAATAGTCCTCGACTTACAATAGTTCATTTAGTGACCATTCAAAGTTACAACAGTACTGAAAAAAATGGACTTATGACCAGTTTTCACACAACTGTTGTAACATTCCCATGGTCACATGATCAGACTCTTGGCAACTGATTCATATTTATGATGGTTGTAGTGTCCCAGGGTCATGTGATTACCTTTTGCAACCTTCTGACAAGCAAAGTCAATGGGAAGCCACTTAACAAGTGTGTTATTAACAACTGCAGCAATTCATTTAACAACTGTGGCAAGAAAGGTGATAAAATGGGGCAAAATTCATTTAACAATTATCTCAGCAACAGAAATTTTGAACTCAATTATAGTCGTAATTCTGTATAGTTCACAGTATATTGTAGGTACAGTTTGTAGAGTAGTCAGTCTGGAAAGATTTTATTACAGGTATGAAACAAAGAACACAGCTTAGAAGAGTCAACATGTGTTATTCTTGGTTTTGGGACTGTCAATTTCTACCATAAAGCCTATTATTTGAAATTTCTGGATTCTTGTCCACCATTTAATTGGTTCCAAGTTAGCCTGATGAGAGAAGCCAGACAATAGCTTCAGAATCAGTCACCATTGTTTCCATTACCTACTCCTCTTCATGTAATTTTAATTTAGACATTATTGTATGGAAAAAGAAAACTGAAGTCAGCATAACTTAACCCTAATATAAATAACTGAAGGTGAATTACAGTGGTCATTTCGTGAGTAAATTACTAGTCTTTCTATTACTATATATGAAAAATAAAAGAGCATTATTTTATAGAGAAATATGGTTACCTCTTCTCTAGCGTATTAACCAACCTGGAAAATACAAAATCTGTTTACAAGAGGAAATCAGAGTTCTCTCTCTTTTTGGATAGATACACCAATTTCTTTTATTGGAATCATCCAGTCATCTAGATGATTACAAAACTGAAGCCAATTTATGGTCCACTTAGTGGTGTTTTTAGTATCTTCCCCAATCTTACATGTCTAATATCCTTCCAAAGCATGAAACTACAACTCTCAGAGTTCAAACAATTCCTTTATTTTGCCTTCTGAATTTGTATGAGGTATAGACAAGCGTCCATATTTCCCAAACCTAGTTAGCAGAAAGACCAACCAACTAATGTTTATGTGAATACATCATTTTCTATTTATTAATTTATTTTAAATTATTTTTACTTCAAAGTCAGATGGCATGCATTCAGTGGAATGTCTGCAAACATTTTAATGCTTAGCTCCCCTCCTCTTGATATTACAGATATTATCAAAACTCCTGTGGAATTCCATGCCACAGAAATCAAAAGTCCAGACAACTGTCAACACAGAAGAGTTAGCTGCTTATCTCAGCATCTGCAGAACTCCCTGTAAGAACAGTCAGATCTGAGTTCCAAAAATGTGATCACTCTGGGGATACTCTAAAGGTGCTTTTTCAGAAGGCAACTGGAGAAGCGTCTTGGATGAGAAGTGAAACGTCTTCAAAAGAAAAGGTCCAGTTGCCTCCTGAAAAAGCACCTTTGGGACAACCATGACCTGGATGACTGAGACTATAGACTTTTACCTATACAATTTGGAATGAACAACCTTTGAATGGTGTGGGAGTAAGAGTGGATTTCCAGAGGAAAAATTGCAGACTACAGGAATCAGGAGCACCACTCAGGTGACCCTGAGGACACAGATAAACCTCCAAGTGCTTCAACGATCCTCTAAAAGGATGCAAATGACCAGCTGTCTGCAAGGAACATAAATCCTTCCACTCCCCACCATCCAGTCGGAGCTGAAGAAGCTTCTTGGATGTGAAGTGAAATATCTTCAAAGAAAGAAAAAACATGAAAATCCAGTTGCCTCCTGAAAAAAGCACCTTTGTGATTCTTTTCTTCTCTTTACAAGAATGCTATAGAATGCTTTCTCCCACATGTATTTGAAACCAAGCATGGCAATTTTATTGAAGAATTCCTGGAGTGCAACCAGTTGGGAAAATGAAGAAAGACACGATGAGTAGCTGAAGACAGGAATGGTGACAAGGAGGCCAAGAATAGAAGTACCTTCAACAGTTCCCATAAGAGAGCTTATGATGGTGTGATCTAGTCCAAAAAGGTGTCATTAATAAACATTTATTGTGCTGAGGATTGTGCTGACAAAAGTATAAGAAACCACAGTTGCAGATGAGCAGATGTTTGAACCTCTTTATACCTTTATCCAGTTTGCATTCTATTCATTTATATCCACAACAGTTATGTTTTAAATTGGTAGTAATACAAATATTGCTCATTCCCAATATTAAAAAATAATAATTCTGAGTACTAATATGAATCTTCTGCATGCATGTTTTCATGAGTTCTCACATAGCTATATTTCTCATGTAGATAGGAAAATGGAGGGTCTAGGACTCGTGCTACCAAAAGAACCTGCTTATCCACAATAAATGTGTACAAATGCATACCTACATGCATTAGCATTTAAGCCTAAACAAAACATTGCTGAAATGATTAAATGCACATTATGATATCGTAACACATAATATGGACACAAAGGTACTAAAGATTGCTTTACAATGGAAAAGTCATTACATCCCCCTAGTTGCTTCTCCCTTCCTGATGCCTATATTTAATGCTCACAGGAATATATAAATTGTCAAGTTCTCTTAATTTGGACAAGGGCATGGCAGACCCAGAATTAGGCCAAATCTAAATCCATGAACCATTATCAATCTCAGCCGTGGTGCTAGAAAAACCTAAGCATTGGAAACAATCAAAGGTTTAAGGGACAATCAAAGGTCTCAGGGATAATTATTTCTTCAATTATGTTAAAGGACATTTTTTTTCTTGTCACCATGTTGGATTGGAAAGGTCTTCTCCCCTCAGTTACTAACAGCATAACATGTGTACTTGGATCAGTGAACTCTTAAGTGAAAGAAGCCAATCTTGTTCCTAGAAATCTGATCCTTTTGGTCTGATTAGGAATAATTTCCTGCTCATAAGGTAGTGAACAAAAGACTCTTTCAGCTAGAAATTTAGTCAACAAAAGAAGAAAAGAGGTTTTGATGACTAGTTCGCATATCTGATTTTTTTCCTTTGGGGGAACTGAAGAAAAAGTGAAGCAAATTCTCCTTCCTATAGAGAAGACACTATTTTTATAAATGGCATGACATCACAGGGGTGCATACAATATCCCTATAGCTGCTTTCCACTTCATATACTGGTGCAAAATGGGAAGAACATGGGCTGTACACACTTCAAAAATGATTAGGAAGAAATGTTTCAGAACTTACTCATGCTACCTCCCTGCTATTCATTACAGAAGTCTAACCTTTTGAGGATTGCATGCAAACTTGGAAAAGATTTGTGTACCTTAAATTTAATAAGGGGATTTTGGAATTATTATTGATTGAATTATCTGAATTACTGATTATATACATCTTAAATAAATTCAGTTTTAAAACAATATCTTGCCGCAATCATGAAAGAGACAAAGAGGTCATATTATACCAAATTGTTAAAGACTCTTCAAAAAAAACTGGAGTAACATCAGTAGAAAATCAGATTTAGTTGATTTTCTATAATCCACCTTCTATAATTCTATAATCCACCTTCTAGCCTCAGCTACCACTGCTCAGTACCATGGTTTGGATTTGGGCCTTAACAGTGGTAAAGATTTCCTAATTAGGAGCAAGTTGTTTTATTAATGAAGTAAATTCAGCATTTTTCACAGAGCTAAAATAAGGTTGTAACGTTGCAAAGAAAATTACAGAGGTCACCCTTAGGAGAAAAGATTACCACATTTTTGGCCTTTATTGCCATAAAAGATTTGCTTGCAAAGTTAAAGATTTTTTTAAAACAAGACCTAAGTGAATTGTGGTGGGTTCGCTATTTAGGTTGTGCTTGTTGTAATGTCGACTCCTGTGTGGCTAATGGAGCAGAAAGAAGGAAAGGAAAGTTGGAACCATCTTATAAAAACTCTTTTTTCTGTTGCAACAATCTTATTTCACAAAAAGATTTCCGTTGACTGATTAAGAAAGAATGTTGCAAATTTCTCTTTGCATATTGCAGAGCTATCGGGATGCTGAAAAGATGAATCCCAACATGTGAGGCTTACACCAGAAGCTGTAAGTGTTGTGTTTCCAAAGCCAGAGAAGACCCTTTTGAAGTGTTTCTTGTGAATGGCCTATCCAGATGTTTCAACTTCCATCATCCCACATCATTGGGCCTGCTAGCTATGGAAGATGTAGTTCAAAGCATTCAGAGAGCCACATTTTGGTCACCTTGCTTTACTATCCCATTTTTTAAAATGCAAGGTTATGTTTATATCGGGACCCAACTCTGGCCACTATGCAACACCAGCTGTGTACCAATTTTGTACCTGTGTACCTGTTTGCAACACCGGGAATTTCCAGGGAGGCAAGCAAAAACTATTTTCATTCAGACTGCATGTTGGAACTTTTGATAAGTAAAGTGGAATTCCAATAGATCACAGTTTTTTTCACTTCCCCACTTTTTAATTCTAACCTGCTGCAATGTATAATGATGGCTACTGCCAGGTGCATACATTCATAATCCTAATGTGAAAAAAAAGCTATTTTCTGCTGAAGGAATCACTTAGTGGCAAGCTCCAACTATTGCTCTTCAGTTATTTGCTTTAATGCTGTTTTTCCTCCAACTGGCCTGCTCTTTGCTCTTGTCTTCTTTCTCTAGATCCTTCAACAATCCAGCTGCTCCTCACTATTTCTTGCCATCTTCTTCCTCCAAGGCTTCTTTCTACTAAAGACCAAACTGTACCCTTCAAACCCATGGCCATCCCCACCCTCAAGCCATGTGTAACAGACATAGCAGCTCCTATATTCTTCTGCTTGTTGTTGGAGCCCCTTTCCTCACTTAGTTGCCTGATTGGGAGGTAGAGAAAGGGTAATTAATGCTTCCAGAAAGTTTGAGTAGGGGAAGGAAGGAAGGAAGGAAGGAAGGAAGGAAGGAAGGAAGGAAGGAAGGAAGGAAGGAAGGAAGGAAGGAAGGAAGCACATGAAGCTTTTTTCAACCTTTCACCTGTGTTTTGTACTCTCCTACAAACATGAAGCAAGGACATAAGAACATAAGTAGTTCCCTGCTGGATAGGGCCCATGGCCCATCTCTAATAGAACTTCTAATGGAAAAACAGAGTTGGAAGGGACTTCTGAAAGCAAGCCATTCCACTGGTTGATTGTTCTCATCAATTTCTCCTTAGTTCTAGGTTGCTTCTCTTCTTGATTAATTTCCATCCATTGGTTCTTGCCTTGCCTTCTGGTGCTTTGGAAAATAGGTTGACCCCTTCATCTTTGTGCTAGTCCCTTCTCATATTGGAACACTGCTACCATGTCTCCCCTAGTCCTTCTTTTTACTAGACATACCCAATTCCTGCAACTGTTCTTCATATGTTTTCATACAGCAATCTTCTCACAGTGTCCAGCCAACTGCATAAGGAAGCCCACTAGTCTCTAGCAGATGACTTTCAGATGCAGATGCATGTCATCAAGGCTAATTGCCATGGTCCCTATGTTTTCCCTGTTAGTCCAACTCTTTGTCAAAGCAGTGAAGTCAATAGTCGGCATCACATCTTGCTGTAGCATCTTCCAGACTTGTGATGAGACTTTCATCCCACATCATACAATCTGAAATTATGTTTGCCAAAAGTGAAGACTCTTACCCATCACTCCCTTAAAAATTAATAAAGCCAAAACCTATTCAGATCCAGGTAGAAGGGGAATAGAAGTCAATTATAATATAAGGAAGCAGGTACCTCTGTTTAGGATCATGAAAGAAGAAAGGGCATACTGATATTCTAAAAAGCAAGTCTGAAAATCTTAAATATCATTAGTACAGAAAAAAGAATATATGGAAATAATTATGTTATGAATTTAATATTTCGGATTTAAGAAACATTAACTCCTCTTGCAACATTTGAATATTTTTAGGATTTTTTTTAAAAAGAGTATGTAATATTCTCCACTATTGAAGACAGTTCCTATGATACTACTATTCATAACAACATGTGAACTGCCTAATAAGCCATGACAACATTCTAAACGGGATATGTTGTTTTAATTAGTATTTGTGTCAGAGCAACCCCACTTACTCCTTCTTGTTCTGTTGGATGTACTGCTTTCTCCCTATTCTCCAAACATTAATAAAATTAGGAAAGTTGTCAATTTAACATTGATGCCATGTTTTTCTCTCTGAAGTAATACAGGAATTACACAGATGGTCAGATTATACATTATTCCAATTTAACAGCTGGTGTCACTAAGCAGTAATTTAACCTCTACATTCTAACCATAATTCCTTCCATACTAATGTCACATATTGTTGCCATCACCTAAGTCTAGTGAGCAGCATATTATCTTCGGTTCAATTTGAAAGGGACCTGACCAATATATATTTCTGTTTAATTTACATTAACTTTTAATGTAAGTCATCCAGAGTTGCCTCATGGCAAGATGGACAGCAAATAAATTTATTAAATAAATAGATTTAATAAATAAATAAATTTAATAAATAAATAAATTTAATTAATAAATAAATTTAATTAATAAATAAATAAATGATAGACATTTTCATTTGAACAGTATAGCACAGTTCAAACCTGAGTCAGATTCAAAGAAACATTAATGGCAGAATGGGACAACTTTTCACAGCCAACTTGCCACAGCCAACACACCATGGTCAACTCTCCATGGTCAATTCACCGCGGAACAACTTGCCATGGCCAATTGCCACAGGACAACTCGCTGCGGGACAATTCAACAATTCAATTCAAATATTTAAAATAGTCAAAAACGTATTTTAATTTATGTCATTCACATTTCATTTTGTCCTTCCTTTGGGATCCTTTCTTTAATGATTCTATTCCACTATTTCTTCAACATTAGCTTAACTCTTGTCCTGAGGTGAGTTGCCCTGTGGCAAGTTGGCCATGGTGAATTGTTCCATGGCAAGTTGGCTCCAGCGAGTTGGCTGTGGAAAGCTGGCTGTGGTGAATTGGCTGTGGCGAGTTGTCATAGACCCCATTAGTAGAAGTGCATATCTTCCAATTTTCATAGATTTGTGAACATGCTGCCCCTTCCCTTCTTAACGAACAGAATGTTCCCCTCTTTATGTTCTTCAATGCTAAAAGAAGAGTGAAGGCCCCTGGGAAATGAAATCAATTCAATGGGCTACGGATTTAGTATGGATATAAGCAGAAGTGCTATTCATCCAGTTCCAACAGGTTCCGGAGAACCGATAGCGATAATTCAGAGAACCGGCAAATACCACCTCTGATTGGCTGACCGTGGCAAATACCACCTCTGATTGGCCAACTGCATAGCCACACCCAC
>JANHJO010002015.1:187574-201250 GCA_032468235.1 Pseudoxyrhopus heterurus | reverse complement strand
AGGTTTGGGAGAACCCATAGCGATAATTTTGATTGGATCGGAGAACCAGCAAATACCACCTCTGATTGGCCGACCGCATAGCCACACCCACCAAGCCAGACCCACAGAACCGGTAGTAAAAGAATTTGAATCCCACCACTGACTGTAATGCAATGCAAGTGCATTCAGAGTTATACACATTATGTTACAAACATGGTGGGAATAAATTAAAAAGCTGTAGAAGATGCTATTTTGGCTATTGTAAAAACGTTTGTAAAAAACTTTTCCTCTACCCAGGTAGAATCTGGAATGTGGCATTTTGAAGAAGACGTTTCTTGGCTTCAAACCTAATCATATCACTTTGTCTGCTGTTGTCCCCACACAATGTTCAATCCGTGCCACAATATGCTTGATATTCTTTAAGCGCTTTTTAAAATCTTCCCCAGCAGTGATACAGTCTCACCATTCCTTGGAGCATCATCCAGTTTGTAATCGGGGCCTCATCAGTAGAACCACCTGGCTCCAACTAGTTAAGAGAAAATTTGTTTTCAAAGAAGATTGAAAATGTGGGTGATGAGGAGAGTGGAGAGCAATGTTCTCAGTAGGGGAACTATCCCCTCCCTATCTAAAAGATCATGGGGGACTTCTCTCCTGCCTGTCATTCTTTTTAATGAAATTGAAGGAACTTACATCCCAAGTCCGTAAGAGAAGGTTGAATTATCTACAGAAAAGCAAGAAACTGAACGGAGGAACAGTGCCTTTTGCTCTTCAGGACTCAATTAAAGGAGGATAGCTATTTAGGGGTCTAACTCAGACTTCGAAAGAAGCTCGATTCAGATGGACTATATTTGAAAACTGCGTTATTATAAAGTGGATTCAACACAGGAAGATGATACATTTAGAGAACTGCTCATCTTTTTGACTGTATTTACCCCGAGATGAATGTATAGCATTCATTCTCTTTTGCAGTTTTTTTTTTAGTATTGTATTTTTGGAGCTTGATGGCTGTTAATTGATTGAAGTATTTTGATGATACATATTGCATTTTTAATTAGCATCTTTTCTTTCAGTTGAGGTGTAATAATTCCAAGATACCGTATTGTGGAACCGATGTATTATGATGATTAAAATGTTATATATTTCAGAACTTTGTGGAAATATCTTTTAAATATTTGGGTTGTTTTTCCAATTAGATTGAATTTTAATGAATTATTGGACATAATGCAGTGCATTACGATGGATCTTTGGTTTGCATTATTGTTGAACATATATAAGTAGTCTATTGTGATTTATTATGAACTATTGTGGGAACTATATCGTGAAAAATTTGCTTGAAAATGAATTGAAATCTGAAATCATTTTGCCTCCTCTTAGAATTACTTTACAGTATTTAACCCTCACTATGGGTAGATGTATGTTCTCTGACTTTGGAGTGGTAGATATATTCATATACAAATTATACATGAAAACATAGAAAGTTGTATTATCAAGAGAGATAATTACTACAATCTCCCCAAATTTAACTTCCTTCAGTTATTTTGAATTACACTTCACATTGTCTCAGCAAAATAACTGATTGTGCTGGTTGGAGGTCAGTGGTACATGTGGGGAGGCCTTGAATAGGCAGGATATGCATCTTCAATTATATGGTTATGTAGTTATATATACAAGTGTCTGTTTGATAGACAGCTACTCACTGCTCCTGTATTCTGTTGTCTGGCATCCAAGGCTCCAGCTAGACCTTTTGTTGCTAAAGGATCTTCATACTTCACTCTGAAAGAGGAAATCAGGTTAGCCAGTAGACATGGCTTTGGGCATTTTATCTAAAGCACAGATTATGTTCCATATTTCTGGGGTGAGGTTGAGAGTGCTTTACACACACACACACACACCACATAGACATACCAATAGTCAGGCCCAATAAAAATGTATTATATAAATTACATTACATGTCTGATTTGTCATTTTCTTTTAAACTTTCTTATTCATTTGATGCATAATAGTTGAATGTTCTTAAGTAAACTACATTTTCTCTGAAGAAAAAAAATACTGTGGTTGACTTATAAGACAATCTTTCTGTCTGTCTGTCTGTCCGTCCATCCGTCCATCCATCCATCTTACCCATAATTTGGTAAACACTGGCACATACATGTACTTAGTTTGACCGTAAAACCAAATTTTAAAAAAGAGGTGAGAGAGAAAGGATTTAGAGAAAATTTTAATGTCAAAATGAATGAACTCCCCTTCAATTGTCTCTTTATACAGGCTTTATAAAGAATTTTCGAGGAATAGATGGTGACATCAGACATTAGATTTAATTTATTATACTGATTACTTGTAGTCATCCGAGGATGAAATAAATAGCAAATTCAACCGCATTAGAGATTGGAAAAAGTAGCTTCAGATAGTTGCATACAAACTTAGGATTCACATTTAGAAGTAAAATAATAATCAGGAAAACAACTACCGGTATTTCATTATTGGTAATCAATAGATCTCTCAGATGAATTATTTGCAATGTATGTTCACAATTTTGCTGGACATTCTCAGAATGGCTTCTAGCAAATGTGTGAACCTGCAGGCTTTTCTGTGTATTTATGAGTGATTGAAAGACTATACCCAGCCTCTGCCCAACTTCCATGACAAAACTGTTGACTCCTAGAGTTTGTAAATAATTTCTTAAATGTAATTATCAGTAGTTGTTGAAATACATTTGAATAGCATTAATAAGACTGATAAGACACTGGCAGCACAGAAGCCCTGATGTCAATATTCCTAAATTCCCGAGCATACTTTGTAATATATCCTTTAACCATCTATCAATCCCAGGTTTGTAGAATCCTTCACACTTTAAAAAATGGCTTACTTTGTATGTTGAGAAGGCAATGTGAAAACTGTAGAAAAGTCCTCACTCCACATTTCATCTCTGTACAATTTCCACTGTAACTGTAGTACTGCTATTATGAAATCTCCTTCTCAACCACTTAATCTCTTTTAAGGAGGCATGTGAAAAACATTTTGCCAGACTGTAGTTATAATTGGACGATGCTACTGGTGTGAATTATTTATTATTACTTAGAATATTTTGTTTTTGTAGCTGCTATAGATTAGAATGGCTGTAAATCATTTTAAGCATTGATGTGCAAGAATAAAGTGAGCACACAGTTAAGATGCAACCAAGATTTTAAGTCAAAGTCTTTGATAGCTAGATCTTTCTCTATTGCATATTGATCTGCATGCATATATACTAGCAGAAGCAGTTGCAACTGTTTCATTCTAAAGTTTAATATTCAATTATACGGTAGTTTCACTGAATTTTACTGTATGTTTTCCTAATGTGATAAAGCACAGAAAGTCAGATTGCATACTTGCAGAATCTGTTTTGTTTTTGACTAGAATTAAGGAATTCTGAGTTCACATATCTGTCAAATATCAGACTTAAATGGAGTGCCTAGTCATTCCGCATAAAAATACATTCCTAGTCAGCTTGAACTTTATTTTGGTATAGTAGTTTATAGCTGATGGAGAACCAATTTGTTTGCTGCTAAATTGAGATTTAGAATAAGTAATTTTAGAAAAAGTAATTTTATTGCAAGAGTACTAAAATGTGTTGGTTGAGAATAGATGAAAGGCTGTAAGTCACCCAATGATTGAGTCTTCTCAGCCCGACATCTTAAGAACTAAACCTTAAAAACCCAGTTTGTTTGAGAATCTAAGCTGATCCTCTAATCACATCTATCCCATGTCGAGAAAAATGTAGTTTTGCAGCCTGCATACACTAAGCAAATAAAACAGTGTTCTATGCTATCTTTTAGTTTGATATTTTACAGAAGGTATTCTGATGTTGGTAGTTATGGGGAAGGTTAAAGGATTATGATAGGTACTAATCTGCTGTGCCCTGCCCTAGCAATCTGTCTGTCTGCTTGCTTATTGAGATTTTTGCAAACATTATTTTAAGTATAGCTCCACAGGAAGAGGGAATAATTTCATTTAAATATGGTTTTATAGGCACTCAGTATAGAACTGCACATGCATAGTTCTGCATCTCTATTTCACTTTAATGCATGAACTTAACATACATTACATGCTCTGTTTTGCAGGTAAAATTAGGCATAACCTTTCCAGATTAATTAATGCATACAGCTATTGCGATGCTGAACATCATCTCATAGAAACTGTTTCATAGTGTTACACCCTTTTGAAAAAATAACTCATTTTTGTTATTCACTCTAAAGTATACCCAGATCTGCCTTCTGTCTACTCTCTACCTAAATAAATTCTTTCTTACACAGGGCCAATGCAGCCTTGCATGATGTTGCGCCAGAAATGAGCTCCCCTGAACCGTATTTCTGTCCTACCTATAATCACTGGGACGTGTTCCTTCTTGCAGCCAGGGGGTTGGGCCACCTCTGCTCAAACTTTTCAAAGAAATGCTTGTCAGTGAAGGGCCCACTGTGCACAATAGCATCGAGGATGAAGCAGAGTGCCATCACCATACCAGTGATAAGGCAGAAAGGCAGGAATGGTTTAAGGTGTTGCCAGAACTTCTTCATGATGTTCATGATGTTTTGGAAAGATACCCAAGCCCAACTCCAATAAAATTATCTTGATCTGTCTGTCAAAGTACAGGAAAAGAGAAGCACAAACATGTACGGAAGAAGAGGCAGGCTGCAGAATAGATAATCCCAATCTGGTTTCCGAGCAAAAAATTAAAATAGGAGGCAACCAGTCCAACTTGAGATAGCAAAATAAACTGAAAGTGTCTCTTTATCAGAAAGATTATATTTGTCTTAATCTTAAGAGGATCAAGTAGTGCTGGAGAAAATATGCTGCCAGTTCCTATGCAATTATCCAGAGCAGGAAAAGATCAGCCAGAGTGGATGTCAAGAGATTAGGTTTCAGCTGCTTCTAGTGCTGGTTCACTCTCTCGGCTTTCTTTCCATATAGTTCCCAATTCTACTTCATATTCCATTTAACAGCAAGCAGGCCAAGAGTAGTCTTCCTGTAGCCTGGTATATGCGCGGGGCATCCGTATTCCTCTGGTATGGTATGGTTTCCCTTCATCTTTGAACCAGGCAGAGTCTCTGAAAAGGCGCGCTTTGCGGCAAGCATTATAAGCTCTTGAGTGGCTGCAAGAGCTGAAGCATACTGGCACATAGCCTATTTTGCTAAGTGTTGGGAGTGGATATAAGTGCACATGGCCATAAAAAAACATCTGTTTCTATTAGCACCAATGCCACTCAAAGACGTGCTTCAATCTTATGCCATCAAGTCTGAAAAATATGCCAGGACACAGCTGTGTTTTTCTGGGAACTACCAAGTTGGGCAAGACCCTCAGAATTAGCAATATATCATTGCAAGATTAAAGCCAGATAAATAGTACTTAAAATTTGTATATTTTTTTGCTATACAAAATGCCCTGTGTATCAACACTGCCATTATTCCTATTAAACAAGTCTTGGAAGAAAGGGAAGGTGCGATGTCTAAGAAAATTATGGTTATTTTAAAGCTATTTGGTGAATGCATGGTTTTGCACCACCAGGAACGTGTCAGTAGGGTGTGTCAAAACAGCCTGTCCTGTTGTAGGAAATGTCTGTTGCTTTATAGAGTGAAGAGCTGTGTCAATTTTTAAGATGTTTATCTCTCAAATAACTAGATAATTAAGCATATGCGAGAAAATTAAAATCAAAGAAGTTTCTGACAAACAAGCAGAACAGTTTCCTCAGAGAAATGCCAACTCTGCCATTCGCTGTGGCAACAGCTCATGCTTTTAGCTTGCATAACAGCTTGCATAAAGTGTGCATTACCACTTCTAGATAAATAAACAAATAAGGTGCAGATAGTCCTCAGCTGCCAACCATCTGCTAACCAACTGTTTGAAATTACAATGGTGAGAAGGGACTTAAACATTGTACTCAAAGTTCTGACAATTTCCCATCCTTACAACCAATCTCGGGGATGCTACAACTGCCCCCACCAGCCTATCTCCCCCACCCAATCCTGTCCTACTTGGGCTACTTTCCATGTGGCACGTCCCTATAGACCTTGGCCTATTCCCTGTCCCTCTGAGTCCCATACCTTTGGGCCAGTCTCGATGGGCCTTGTTCCACTTACAGTACCTCTTCCAAAGACTGCCTTTCCAAAAGAGAATCAGCCTGTGTGCTCTGTGGCTTTCCTATACAGAAACTACCTGGTGCCACGCTGGAAGCATGTACTATTTTGGAAGCTATTGTACTATTTTTTTTTTTAAAATAATCTTTATTAATTTATTACACACCAAACGTAAGACAGACAGTAACATATAATATAACATTGTACTATTGAAGCATGTACTGTTTTGGAATTCTCACAATTCAAGAATAGCAGTCATTTCCAAAATGGCACCTGCTTCCAAGATGGCACTAAGCAGCTTCTATATAGGAAGGCTGCTGCGGGGCACATCAGCCGACTCTCTTTTGGAAAGGAGATCTCCAACGATCACTTTTCCAACAGAGTGTCCAGCCGATGTGCCACACAAGCTTTTACAGAGGCTGCCTTGCACCATTCTGGAAATGGCTGCCATTTTTGCAATCTCTCAGGACACGATTTTCCAAATTGCATGATTTTGAAAATCATGCCTCTCTGAGAGATTGTACAAATAGTGCCCACTCCAGAACATACAAGGCTGTTTCTGCAAGAAGACTGCAGAACATCGCATTGGCTGGGCACTCTTTTGGAGGTCAGAAGAAGTCAGTGTAGCAAGGCATGACAGGGGCAGGAGGCCCAAGGGTGTGGAACCCAGTGAGACAGGAAGCTGTGCAAAGAGTGCCTTGAGGGTAGGAGAGGCCCTGAAAACCCATTACAGCCAGAGTGAGCAGGGGAGGTGCATAACAGTAACTAAAGCATTAGTCTTAATTGACAGTTACATTGCTAGACTGCTCTAATTCATAAATCTGTTCTTCATTTGGTCCATGCTATTAACAACAAACCTTCTATTTTATTGCAGCTGCAATTCACAGAAACCACTAGAGGTTTACAAAATGCCAAGGGGGACTGGGAGTGGAGAAGAGGAATGTGCTAATTACAGCTCAGGTTTGTCCTAGTTCTTTGGAGTAGAACAACAAACAGTCTTTTGAAATCTCGACAATCTAATTCCCAAATCCAAACTAGCATTATTGTTGGGGCATAATCAGAGACAAAATATGTTTTGTTAGTATCACTGTATTAAAAATGTAAGGAGTCAATACCAGAAATTCCGTAGTCTATTGTCAAAAAGGAAATCCCATTGGAATGGTAACTACAGTAGGATTTTCAACTTCACATACAACATGGCAAGACTGATGCTACATGAGTCAAGTGACATCACTTTCAAAACTTATTCTTCATAATATTGGCAGCCTTGATTTCAGTCTCTTGGTTTGCCCGTTTTTCTTTTCTAGTTGCAGGACTTAGGAATTTTGGATTAACAACTTCCTTCTCTACATGAAAAATATGGAAGGGCAGATAGCTGAAAACTTTTGAAATTATGTCTACATTTAAAAAATAAAATCAACATTTTGTATAGATTTAAATCAAAATGACACCAGTAAAACCTGCATACATTATTTTTCCAAAATGGGCATTCAAATCTCTTTGTTTGAAAAGTTTGCTTTACAATAGTCATTATTTTTGCCCATATTAATATAATGGGCTAGGGTTACACTTACTCTTTGCGTTGCTCAGCTAAGGAACTGCCACGGGTCAGTGCAAACATATCAAACTCTTCTTCCAGTTTGCTGGAATTATTGAGGGATTGCAAACCTGAACTGACACTATTAGAACTGAGATCTACAAGGCAAAGGACAGCAAGGTATCATCTAAAATGTTAAAAATATATGAGGATGTTAATGAACCTAACAATCTGAAAAAGAAGAATCAAGCTTTCTTGCATGGAGTGGGCAAAGTTTTCAGATGAAGAAAGTATTAGAAAGATCTATTGTGACTTCTAAACAGCATGCATTTGGGCAAATATGGCTATCAGATTTTCAATAATTTCTCAATAAATCTGCCTATTACTGCTTGTGTTGGCTTACATTCAAATAATGTATATTGTATATAAACTAGAGAGAGCTTGCCAAATGGCCAGAATTATGAATGTGAATGGGGAAAAGAATTTTATAGCCCTACAAACCCAACTAAGGTACTTACCAATTCCTGCAAGTTGAGATGAAAGTGTATTAGCAGTTTCAGGAACGTTTTGTGCTGGTGTGATACTAGGCCCCATGTCAATCATACTGTTTTCATTCTCTGTGTCATTTTGTTGCTTGGAAAAAAAGAAAAGAAAATGCATTTTGCTAATCTTGGATTACTGTGAAGGATTACAGCCTTTGTTCCAAAACATGCCTCCCAATTCACTGATTTTTCGGGGAAATCCAACCAAGGACATGGAAGCCAAAAAAAAAAAAAAGGTGATATGAATGAAAAGCTGCTATACAAGGTCCCTTCCAACTCTGTTATTGTTACATGAAACAGTCAGTTAAATAAGGGTGCTAGGATTACTGTTCTAACAAGGAAAAAAAATAAAGAAAATACCATCCAATGTTCAAAGAACTATCACACAAGCATTTTCTGGGGCATCTTAAGACTTCATGCTTCCAATATAGGTTCTACCATGCAATCAGTAAAAGTATGCGGGCTCCCTGGAGTTGAAGTTTATGCCGTGCTATTAAAGGATGGTTATGAAAGTATATGACAAAAATGACAAGTCTAATGTACACAAATGAAGGATGAGATGAAAGTATTATTCACCATCTCAAACTATTCCCTACATTGACTGGCTATTCTTGCCCATTTCTATCTGGAAAAGCCAGATCTTAATTTAGGATATTTGGCATAGAGTACACAAACTCTTCCCCTGAACCACAGCTATTGTCCTAGTTTAGGATTAGTCCAAACAACAAGGTATACCAATGAACAATCCTTCTAGAATCTTTCTCTAAATCTAGCCAATGCAAAACTTAGTTAAATGTTATGTATCATAACTGACATGCATCCTGAATCATAAACTAATACACATCCTGTATTGGAAACATTTTGGCACAACCAAACCAGCAAAATGCCACTAGAACTTTTAACATCTTTATCACTTTTAAATGGAAAAAGTCCAACTACAAATATTTAAAGCCATGAAGGACTATACAAAATAAATTCAAGTATGCTGCTGTAGCCACTATCTAATTTATCTCATTCTCCAGCAATACCAATAATATGACCTCAAGAGCATGCTTTGAAGAAGTGATAGAGTGGTTCAGTGGTCCAAGAATTGCACTAGGACTCTCAGGATCCCAGGATTGAGTCCAACCTCAGCCAAGGAAATGCATAGATAATTTTAGGCCACACACTCTTTAAACCCAAACTACCTCTCTGGGGTGGCTTTGAGGCTACAGGTTGGTAAAGGGAGTGCCATGTATGCTCCACTGAGTTTTTGGAAAAAAGGTGGGCTATAATTCAAACAAACTAAGTAAATGTTGAAATACCTTTGCAGGCTGGCCAGATCGGAGCCGTTCAAACCTATGAGAATCAATGAAATAGTTTCAATGGAAAACAGCAAGGCTGCTTTACTTATAAAAGGAGAGAGAACAAGAGAAAGGGAAAGATGTTCTCAGAAATACCGTTCATGGCGGAGGAAAATATTATTGAGGTTGTCATTGACAATGAGCAGCTCCTCAGTTAACTGTTCATTAAGGACGCGGGGAATCAGCTCCAATATACGCTGCTGCATTGCTTTACATGTCCGATTCAATTCCTACCCACAGAAAGAAGATACAAGTTATGAGAACAGAACAAAAGAAACTAGTTTAAGAAGCAGCTGTTAATAACTAATCAATAAAAAATCTATATTTACTCATCCAGGTCATGAATCCGAAAAATAGTTTTTTGGAGCTGGGTTAAGGCTCATCTCAGTGATTGCTAGATTGAACTAAACGAAGTCCTTATATATACAGCAACAATAATAAATGTCACATTTCAGCACTTCCTACCTGGAGCAGTTCAAGGTCAGAAGGTTCAGTTTGTCCTGGCACTAATTCTGTTAACATCTCAGACATTACTTTTACATTTCCATTCACCACTTCCAATTCACTGCGTAATTTTCCAATCTGAAAACAACAATAGAGGCATTTTTAAAGCATTCCATTACTGATGAATATGTTGCCTTAATTTGTCAAAGCAATACTTTATCCGGCAAGTACAGTCTGGTTTCTCTTGCCTATAAAGTTTTCTGTTTTGTTAGGTGTGATAATTTAAGCACAAATAAGCCTAGTATTTTCCTGCTTCCTTCCTGGATATTTTCAGGGATCTCCTTGAATTAATTTTAGATTTTGAGTTAACAACACATACTCCTCTTTTACCTTGAATTCTTCAACTCTATGATCAGACAGTTGCAAATAGCTACAGGAGCTGAGGGTGCCCTACCTGCTACAATAAATAACTGGAATTTTGTCCCCAGTGTTATGTCATTATAGTCAGTATAACCTAAAGACTAATATCTAAAAGTGGAAGCTAAGAAGCATCACTTCCAACTTTGCAGATAATTCTGAATAGATGACAAAGGGTGTGACCTACGTACTAATGGATGTGGTCTTACTTGTGAATAATACATGGGAGCCTGGCTATTCTCCATCTCCCTTGGCTTTTGCTCAGAAGTAATGTTTTTATACTGAACATCTGGAATGCAAAAAAGACAAACTATCCACTCTATATGACAAATGGTAATAGGATTGCAGACAATTTACTATCAGCCCAGGAAAGAGAGGAATCCTTATATCCTGTCTAAATCATCTGCATGATATTGTTACATGTGCTGCTTGCTCTTTCAGACAAACGTGTCCTTTGACACTGGTCCATAAGTGTGTGGATTCCTTTTTTCAGAAACTTCTGCATAATGAAACAAAAAAGGATGGCCTTCAACAAGAAACTGTCCTATATATAGGGAAGGGAATGGTTCGTGTGGCTCTTACCTGGTCTGGCGTAGGTGTGATAGAGGCATCAGCTGCAATTTCTGGAACTTGTGGTAAAGATACAGGGTGCAGGATTGAATCTATCACTTGAGGAGAATCTGCTGATGAAATGACTCCTGACTGGGAATCTGGTGGAGTGTATACAGTCTAAAGAGAAATCCATAAAGGAGAGGAAGAACAGTTCAGTTATTTCTACAAAAAAAAAATCAGGCCAGTATATTATATGCTATTTTTCTTACTCATAATTATAGTGTTTTCTTTTTATCTAAGTAATGAGCCAGTCCTGCAGCTCAAAGTGTTTCCCATTCCCCTTAATATTTCTCTGTGGCTTCCAAAGCAGTCACTGCAGTCTGGTTCTTTCCATTTCTCTGCATGAGTAGCAAGCAGCAGATAGGATGAAATATGTTGCTTTTCAAAGCAAAGCAGATTTTCAACTACATTGTGAGCTTTGGGAAAAACGTCTGAAACTGCATAGGCAGTTTATATTCAGAATTCTCTCAACTATGTCTTACAGTGGTTATGAACCGTGTTTCTTAAATTCTACAGTATATAGTTCTTAGACTATGATAGCAATAAATTCCCCAAGGGATCTGCTTACTTTCACTACACTTGATGTAACTTGCCATACAGCTCTTTCATTTTTTTTTTTCAAAACATGCATCAGTTTGGAAAGACAAAAAAATTGGAACAAATCAACATCACTATTTCTAAATACCTCCAAGATATTTTTCATATATTATTCATATAATATTTTGTAATGCAAATAAAGAATTATTGTACATTAAACATTTACCCTTTGGGGTGTATGGATGGGTGATAGCATATCTAGATCTGTCATGGGAAACTCCAGGCCTTTTCTCCTCAGGTCCTCATAAACAGTCACAACCCCAGTCAGGTCTGGTGTACTACGAAAGGCATCAGCCCAGGACTAGAAAGACAGGAAAATCATTACAATTTTTTATTTTTAAACTCCTGTGATTTTTTTTTAAAAGCATGAACATTTATGATTTTGTAAAGAATGCAAGAAAAGCAGACTGTGCATCAAAAGCAGAGAACAGTTATCAGATTTGAACATTCCGTCATACCTGGACATTTCAGCTTTTTAAAGGTTTTTGGCTGTTTGGGCTGGTCAGTCTAAATACTGGAATGATCTGATGAATACTAGATATATGGTAACATTAGCAACATATATGATTGTTAGAAAACCTGATTTTAACTTTTTAAAAATGTTTATTTTATTTATTAAATTTGTTCGCCACCCATCTTACCACAATGTGATGTAGGATTGTAACATGTAAGCTACTCTAGCAGAGATCTAAAAGAAACAGTAGGTTTCATGAGTTAAAAAGATAGCTTCAGACCATTGTCTGTGTTTTGCCTCTTTCTATGAACAGTAACATAATTATTTATACAAAATAAGGTATGATATTATTTATAATTATTATTTTATACAAGATAAGGTCTGATATTATGTAAATTGAATACATCTACAAGTAGATAAATATTTCAGATTTCAGTTATCCTCAGGAAACCAAGTATGGATAGAAAGTTTACTTCTATTAAATAAGCATATATTACATGCTGCCGTGAAAACAACCTGGGCTTGTGGTTTAGGCAAAGTAACTGTGGGTCTGTTCTCATACACGGAGGGCTCTGTGAAAGACAGAAAGATTGACAAGGATGCACTTACTTGGATGAGGGTCAGCACCTTATCATGCACAATGGCTGGAGGATTGTTTTTGGGAAGGATGGTTCGTACTAATACACCTTCTACAAAATCCTGGCTCGCAACCAATATGTGAAAGCGATGGCCACAGTTTTTGACACATGTCTCAAGGACCTGCGAAGTCAAACAAGATGCACTAGGAATTACTTCTGGTCTACTTGCTTTTTCATTTCCTGATCACATTACAGCTAGCGCTTTAGAAATACCTATACATCACCAATCCCAAGTGATTCAGTTCCTTGGTTGCAAAAACTGGCCTTGGTGTCCACAGGCAAGTAGAAAGGTATGGTTTTTCACATTAGGCCAATAAAATTATTCTTTTACTGGCAAGTGTATTTGCCCTGCTTTTCAATTAATTCAGACAATCTTCACATTATGCTTAAAAAAACTGTGCTTCTTATTACTTACATGAAAAATTAGTATTCTAGGTTAGAGGTCACTCCTCTTTTCCAAGTATGTCCTTGAGGTAAGGCACTTACCACCACAGCTTTTTCCCTTGCTAGCACCCTCCTAATGGGGCAGAACTGCCTCTCACTCAGTTTGTCAGTAAAGCTTAATTGGAAAGCCATCCCCACTGAAAGATGGTAAAAAACAAAGGTGAGAGAGAAGATGAAAGGATAACTTTATGTACAGTGGAAATAAAAAAGTCTATGTACCCCTGTTGAAATACCAAGTTTTCGAGGTGTAAAAAAATCAGACCAAAATAGAACATAGAATAATAGAGTTGGAAGGTACCTTGGAGGTCTTTTAGTTCTCAAGCAGGAGACCCTATATCAGGGGTCTTCAAACTTGAGAGCTTTAAGACTTGTGGACTTCAATTCCCAGAATTCCTCCTCCAGTCATGTTAGTTCAGGAATTCTGGGAGTTGAAGTCCATAAATCTTAAACTTGCCACGTTTGAAGACCTTTGCCCTATATCATTTCAGACAATGATGGAGCACCACAACTTCTGAAGGCAAGCTATTCCACTCGCTAATTGCTCTCACCTTTCGGAAT
>JANHJO010002015.1:37862-48097 GCA_032468235.1 Pseudoxyrhopus heterurus | reverse complement strand
TTTTGACTCGTGCAGTGTACAGGTCCTCGATGGAAGGCAGGTTGGTAGCAATTATTTTTTCTGCAGTTTTAATTATTCGTTGTAGTCTGTGTCTGACAAACATTTCCTTCCTCTACATCGGCGGTGTCAAACTGGTGGCCTCCAGGCCGGATGCATCACATGCTGGCCATGCCCATGCCCGGTTTTGACACCCCTGCTCTACATCCAGTGATTAATAACAATATTGAAGAGAATCGGATTGATCCTTCTGTTAGCCACTTGATAATTTTTTCATCATGAACTACATGACGACTATTGTGATGAACTACAGTAACGCAGCAGGTTCCCAGGAAGGAGAGAGCACATTCCAAGGAAGGGGTGGTGGTAAAACAAGAGATAGCACAGACTGGAGCTGGACTATGGGAAAAAACCCAGGATAGCTACAACTTAGAATCTCCCAGGGTATATCCATTAGGTTAGGGCGATAGAGGTTTAGCCTAGCAAGATTCTTGTTTATACAGGTAAGCAAATAAAGAACTGAACTTTGGCTGATTGTTTTACATCATTCTTGGGTTAGGCCTGACAGTTACATGTCACGCTGTTCATCCTATATTTAACTACCTTGTTAATCAATATGTCATGGGGTATTGCATCAAATATTTTGCTGAAATCAAGATTGGTTAAATTGGAACAAAATGGTGCCTCTGCAACATGTTATCTTTTTGCTCTTTCTGTGAAGATTATCTAAGGATGAATTTCTAGGGTGGATTAAAAAGCAGAGATATTTTTGGTTTCCCAGCAGATCTTTGAAGAGAGGAAACAATTTGGAAGGCTGAAACAATTACATTCATAACTGTTAGTGTTATTTCTTTAAAAGATTCATGACTAGGTTTACCTAGGCTAAAGTATGTTGCAGTTTGTTTGGATTTGGCTTAATCTGCTATGTAAACATACTGTAGCTAATGTGATTTAGAAGCCATAGTTTACAGAATGGCAGATAGGCAGTGTTGAGCCTCGAACTGCCAATATACCGACATAAATCTCCTTTGAGGTTTGGTACCTTGCTTTGAAAAGATTAGTTATTCAAAATGAATACGAAGTTAGCAAGTTGCAGAGGAAAGCACTAGTCTGAGTTTCTGTTTATTAATACATTTAATTGCTGCAACATCTTCAGGATTGCAACATTACACTGGCAAATGGACAGTTTGTGACTTGCCATTCTGTTGTGGTGGTCATTTTGTGAATCCACCCAGTAGGTGCTAAACACAATTCTAGCTGAAAATCTATTCCTGGTTTATGGTATGCTCTGTATTATACAAACTAAGCCATGTAAGGCAGATTTAATAGACTGTGGTTTGAGAAACCAAGACTTTAATCAATATGTCAATTTAGCTTATATTTTCAGTTCCTGATTCCACATTTGAATTGGCAGGATTTGGGAATTGGCTAGATGTTAGTGGCCTCAGATCCAACAACCCAGCTAGAATTAACTATTTTCAAGGATATTGGAAGACTGACTCCAACAAAGTATAGAGAACTGCAGATCTCTCTGGACTTAAAATGGACATACAACATTAGAATCATCATTAAAAAGGAAAATAAAAATGTTCTTTATGTGTCAACTCAGGAAGTTCAGACTGCCCCAGGAGCTGTTGATACAGTTTTACAGAGGAATTACTGAGTCAATCATATGTACTTCTATAACTGTCTGGTTTGGTACAGCAACCAAATGGGACAAGTAAAGACTCCAACAGATAGTTAGACTGCAGAAAGAATAATTGCAATCAACTTGCCTTCCATAGAAGACCTGTATATTACTTGGGTCAGAGGGAGGGCTGAGAAGATATCCGCAGACTCCTCACATCCTGGACATAAACTATTTCAACTTCTCTCCTCAGGATGACATTACAGGGCATTGCAAGCCAAAACAACTAGAGACAAGGACAGTTTTTTCCCTCAGGCCATCACTCTGCTGAACACCTAATTTTCACAGTGCTGTTTAATGTAAATGTGTATTTACTGAATTAGTATGGCAGTAGCATTATTATGTATTCTTGTTATTATACTTCTTACTCCCCCTCTTACTGATATTATGATTATCATTATTATGTTGCTATGCATGTGCACTGAAATCTTCTGCACCAGAGACAAATTCCTTGTGTGTCTAATCACCCTTGTATTCTATGCCATGCCATGCCATTCTTTTCCCCTTCTATAAACTATTCAATATCTATATGTGCTGATCAGTCCCGGAGATGAACAATAAACATACCAATATAAAGTTATCTGGTGCATGTTGATAATCTATATAGTTATTATCAATATTAGAATAAGTTAAACATAATTATATTTAATGTTCACTGTTTTTTCAGTATAATGCAGAAAGTGTCCATCAGTAAGCCTATAAATTTTGTTTTGAAAAATGTTCCTCTCCTCATCAATATCTGAAATTGCAACCCTGGTTTTATGTGCAACAGGACAATCTTTAAAAAGGCCTTTTAAAACTATAAGCCAAACAATAAATATTGTGGACTGTTGACTGTCCCCCTGGGCCATGTTGTCTTTCACATTGTCTTATGAAACATGCTTAAATGGGATACTTTGTGAAGAAAAATAATATTAGCTTTATTCTGGCTGTGGCCTCATATCACTTTTCATTTAGCTAAGTCCTGTCTACTGTTTTTAAACCTGGAGGTGAAGTTTTCAGTCATTCAAAAAATATATATATAATTCTTGGACTGAAATAAATTAAGCAGCACCATAATTCAATGAAGAACATTTCTTCTATCTACATTAGAAACACAGTGATTCTTTTTCTTCCATTCAATCTTGTTCAGTTCTCAGAGATTGTATGGATAAGTCCCTGCAGTTTTCTTGTTAAAGTTATTTAGAAGTGATTTGCCACTTCCTCCTTTCTAGGGCTGACAGAAAATGACTGGCTCAAGGTCATCCAACTGGGGAAGGACAGGACCGTTTCTCCTGGTTTCTAGTCTGGTGCCTTAATCATTACACCAAACTGTCTTTTACTTAAGTATATACATAACCAGTATAAATATTGGCCATGATAGCTTGGAATACTAGTGTTTGTACTTCAACATATTTGTAGTGTGGCAATTGGAATAATTTGATATAGAAATTGTTAGTGTGAAGAATGGTTTATTCAATATTTCTATGTAGAAAAGTAATAACAATAATAAAAAGCTCTGTGCAGTTATAGAGTAGGAATTTAATGGGAATTCAAATTCAAATTCCCATTCAGCCATGAAAAATGTTTACACTGAGGAAATCACCATCCTTCAGACAAATTTATCTCATAGAATTGTTCTGATGATAAAATACAATATAAAAGACTGATCTTTTTGAAATGTAAGACAATATTACTGTTCTTTGAGACAAGAAGTTATAAATCTAGGGCTGCTTCGTTAATCTGCGCTTTGCAACTTTTCCCAAAGTAAGATTTAGGATTTACAGTCGTCAATATGTTGTGTTACAACTCTTCATTCAAAACAACAAATCACAAATGCATAAATGGGTATTTGGTTCATGTAGGAATATATATTTTGAGAATAAATATTGAAATATATATTTAAATCCAAATGTCCAAATTATCAATGTTCATTCATTAGTATGAACATAGTATTAATTGTAATAAGATGTTAATATGTGTCATTCAAATTTTGTAAACATATTTTAAATATTTTTACTTGTTTTTTAACTTGTAAGTTGCCCTTGTAGGGAAGATGGGCAGCATAAAAGATTAATAAATAAATACAATTAAAAACACATTAAAATGGAATGGATATTTGAGTGAATATCTGCAAACGTGATGCCAACAGAAACAGACTGACATGGTTGTTGCACTGTGATTAAAATCCACACATAATGAAGAAGAAATACTTCATAGTAGATCACAAGTGTTTGGTCTTTTCCCCCCTACCGATTAGACCAGGAGTCTTCAAACTTAACAACTTTAAGACTTGTGGACTTCAACTCCCAGAATTCCTCCTTCAGTCATGTTAGCTCAGGAATTCTGGAAGTTGAAATCCACAGGTCTTAAACTTGCTAAGTTTGAAGACCCTTGGATTAGACATTTAAATACATTTCTCTTTAAGATATAGATATTTGTTCAATAATTATTCATGCTTACAAACCTTGTGTGTTACATTTCTTCAGGAAGAGAACTATAGTTTGAAAGAAAAGTTTAAGCATAGCCCTATTTCTGATATTCTACTTTATACAAGGGAATCTTTTGCCCTTTCTTTCTGTAAGTTTTTTTTAACATATGGGAGAAATTTAAATAGCATGGCTTACCTGAGATGATATACCCTGTAGTTCTGACAGGTATGTTCTTATAATGTAAGCTCACTGTTAAGTTTACAAATAAAAATATAGAGCTAAACTATGAATAAAAAATAAGAATGGCCACTACCACTGTAGAACCAAAGGACAACACTGGTCTAGAAAGAAGGATGATTTTGTACAGAAGTGTCTGCAGGTAGGGGTGAAGATGGCAGTCAAAAAGCTGGGCTTCTATAGAGTAATTACAGCTGCCATCTTGATTTTTTTTTACATTCTTCACAGATTTCCATGATAAGATGCAAATATTGCCTTCTAAAAATGACCAGTGTGGCAGAGTTTTACAAGGTTCCTATAATATTACTGATAGCTAAGCAGCACTATTACCATACACATTCATGGATAGATCCCTCTGCAGATAAGTCAAACCTAATTTTGGGAGTGTATTTTGGCACCAAAAATTCTCAGCTTACCTGTGAGTATATATTGTATGAATAATTCATAAGCCATATCCACATTTTTATGGAAGGATGTTAGACTGCAACACCAAAATGCTAACTGTGGATGAAGAAATCTGTAGTTAAAAGACATCTTAGAGGGATCCATAATGAATTATTTATGCAATAATTAGAATTTATAAAAAAAGAGCACCCACAACTCAGCATTTGAATCAATTAACTTGTTCTAAATGAAATGAGTTGTTTTTGAAAAGGATGTACCTAACCATAAAGATAATTCCTGGATACTGCTAAATGTTGAATTATTTTAAGAATGCACTTCCCCATCAGAATGTTATAACTATTATTTCTTCCATTACTTTTCATTCTTAAGAGCTTTCTGTGTTCTGAGAAGTCTGTTTGAACATAAAAGGCTAACTATCATATCTTGCAGTTCCATCTACTGTACATGTTCACAGTTGACCCAGAGACCTGTAACTGGGAATGGTTTCCACGTCCTTTATTTAATCTACCAATCATCTTATTTTTAAGGGCATGCAATCCTTTATTTTTAAATAACAAACCATCAAGGCACACATTTTTATCCTTGAATAAATAAGGTATAATGGAAGACTTTACAGTCAGGAGGTTATAAAGCAATAACGGTTGTAAAGCCATCTAACAGGGTTCAGTTGAAGGTGACATGAAAACTTTATAAATTCAGTTTCAGAGTTAACTGTCCCAGAACTGTCCCATGTGAATTGCTAGGCATGGAATTTTCTTGGTGTAAACAAAAAATGATCCAATTTAATTCTCTCTCTCTCTGTCCTGTGTGCACACATACATACAGAGAAGCCAACACTCTCAGAATGACAGTCTTACACTTTAAAATCTGATACATTTATGATATCATTGCTGGATCCATAATCATCCATGTTTGATTGATTAAAAAGGACTTCATAGATAAGATAATCATCTTATTTCCAGCCAGTGCTAATTAATGTCAGAATGATTATTGTAATCTTGTCCCTGAAGCTCATTGAATTGCTTTATGTGGAAAGATATATTTCTACTATGTCGTTCTATTGAAGTGGAATAAGAAAGATTTTCTGAACTAAAAAACTGCAATATTTTCAGCATAAGTTTTTTTTTTACTCAAATACAGACAGTTAGAAACTGCCGTGTCCAACTCTTCAAAATTATGATGGCACTGAAAATGTAGATTTACAACTAGTTCTTGAACTTATGGCAGTTGCAATTTAGGTATTACACAACTGGCACATATTTATGGCAGTCACATGATCAATATTTGTAATTTTACAGCTGGCTTTCAAGAGGCCATAGGAAAACTGGAAGGAAGTCACAAGTCTTATTTACATGATGTCATAATTAATGACCCATGGTGATTCACTTAATGCCTACAGTGGAACTGATATTGTACTTAGGCATGGTCATATGATGTTTCACTTAACAATTGCATTGCTTTGCAATGGGGTTGCCAGCTCCAGCTGTGGCTATTAAGTGAGGACTATCTGTAACAAGATCTGTCTTCCACAATTAAGCACCTCTCAGATTATTGAATATTAGCTTCTACAATTTCCTATTAAACTGGAATTATTGTGCAGCTGATCTGGAAGACATTAACTTGGCCAGGATTGAACTGGATCACCAAAAGTAGAAGTTTATTAGATACTGTAGTTAGTAGGTTTTTGAGAACATGTTCATGTGTTATGTTGTATTAAGATTGACTGATTTCTACACCTGCCAGGAGGCAGATACATTCAGAAGTTCTAGAATTAGATTCAAAGCTAAAATAAGAAAGAGAAGAAAAACATACAGATTTTGATTTGAATTCTAGAACCTGGCAATTTCCAGAGCAATTCAGGTTATTGTATGGGCTCCAGGTGAGATATGAATGAACCCTGGGCTGGATACAACATTGGGAAAACAACTTGGTTTATTTTTAGTCCACAGGGGAATAAATTGTAAACATGATTGTCTTCACCTAGATAATATTACCATATGACAAATCAGTTTATAACACAGCTTATTTTATGTTTGTCATAAGATGAACTGGTTGAAAGGTTGAAACAAGCTTGAAGTTATCTGAATCAACAATTTGCATGGTTCCTTTCCTCTTTAACTTCTATATAAACAACATTGTAAAAGAGCTCAATAATCCTTCTCTTTATGCTCCATCAATCGGCAGTAGATCTCTATATTACTGCATGCCAATGATACAGTACTTATGTCAACAACATTATTTGCAAGGCCAGGAATCTTGACCGAATTTGGCATTTATTCTAGGAAAGAATAACTACAAATAAATTCTTTTAAACCCAAGATAGTAGTATTTTGCAAAAGGCCAAAGCATCATAGATGAACCCTAAATGAAGTGAAACCATCAAGTATTTGAGCACCCATTTTACTAAAACATTATCATAGAACTACACCATGGCAATCATTTACTCCCTTTTTTATTCATAAGGAGGCCAGTTAGTACAACTTGTTCACAAGATCTATTGGGAGGAGGGGAACAATCTCACAATTGACATGAAGATCTTCATGAGAGGGGGGGACATGTGGGGCCATTATTTGGGATTTAAGTGAACCGGAAGAATTAGAAGGTGTCCAGAGCAAATTTGTGAGGTCAGTTCTAGCTTTACTCCAATGTTGTTTCCATCAATTTATATAGGGGTGAAGAAAGCAGTAGTTTTATATTTTATGTTATAGGAGACTACTATCAGCCTGATATTTATTTGTCAAAACCATGCCTTCATGAACAATTTAATAATACTGAGTGGATGAATTTTTATCTAAAAATATTCTCACAATTTTCACTAGACCTAGAACTGTTGAACGACATGAATGATCACACATTATTGAGGGATCATTTACTTTTTAAAGATTTTAGACAAAATAGAGAGCATGTATACAAGCTAAAGTTGGCCAAGTGGTATTGATCACTTAAAGATGAAAAAAGAATGTCGTCTTATTTACAGCCTTTCACATCCCACTCCCTGAGACAAGCTTTCACAAAACTTCATTTTCAGATAATGCCAACTGCTTATCTGAATGGAAGATATAAAGGATTGCCAATTACATAGCATTTATGCATCTGTGATAATTCCTAGGTGGAAGATCTTATCTGTTACTTATTATATTGCAAATTATTTCAGGAACCCACAGCTAGATTTATTATGTCTTTGTGAACTTACTTGAATCAGTCCAGAATAGAAGAAAAAAAACTGATTTCCTGCTGACTGATATAGATGAACATGTAACAAACATGTTGCATTGTTTCTAAAATAACAACAAGATACAAAGGTAGATGTTGACAGTTTTAATTTTGAGGGGAATGAATTGAACTGGTATGAATTGTTATAATTTTATATGAAATTGGCTGAAACCTACGGTTGCAAATAAACATATTTAACTAATAATTTGCCTAAAATCATCTGGGTCTTCTTTGGATTTCATGCTAAGAAAAATTTCCCCAACTTCTTGTCCTCTAGATAAGTAGATGTCAAAATTAGTGAAACCATTAAATTCGCACATCTGGTAAGGATCAGCATTAAGGAAGACTGTTCTAAATAATATCTCATTTAAATGTATTTTACTGACTAAATCACAATTAACATAAACAGTGGTTTACAATACACAAGGGTTTGAGGCACTATTCTTAGTATCCTATTTCTGAAACTATGACTGCTGTTAAGGTCAAACTTTTATTCCTTAGCAGAATGATTAGTGGAGCAGAAGTGGTTTGCAAGAAAAAAAATTCCTCCCCACACCTTGATTTAAAAATTAGAACATCTATACATAGATATCTAGACAATTTTCTTTGTGTAATGCAAATAACCTTTTTTCAGGTCCCTTAATTGTTGATTCTGTGGTAGCGCAGTGGTTAGAATGCAGTATTGCAGGCTAATTCTGCCTAATGTCAGCAGTTTGATTCTCACTGGCTCAAGGTTGACTCAGCCTTTCACTTTTCCAATGCTGGTAAAATGAGAAGCCAGATTGTTTGGGGTAATATGCTGTCTCTATAAACTGCTTAGAGAGGGCTATAAAGAACTATGAAGCAATACATAAGTCTAAGTGCTATTGTTATTGCTGTTCGACTGTTATTCATGAAAAAGCATGCCTGAACACCTAGTTTTACCATCATATGCTATTGGCTATTGATACTTTATTACACTTATATTCCAAACATACTGGAACTCTGGACACTGATAAGAACAACTGTTTATCTTAGTGCAGTAAATTACTTAGATCAGAGTTCCCCAAGATTTCCGGATTTGCGGACCGGTGGTGGGAGGGAGAAGGGATGGTTCTGCGTAATGGCTGGTAAGCGTGCATGCGTGCATACGGCTCCATTTGTGTGAGCGACGTGCATGCATGCATGCCACTCATGCAAATGTAGCACCCGTGCACACGCTCGCTCAATGCTTGTGTAAGTGAGGATGTGCACGTGCTTTCCAGCCATTTCCACGGCCTGGTTGCAATCCCCTCATGGCCCACAGGTTGGGGACCTCTGTCTTAGATGGTTGGGATTTCAATCACTATTAAATAACTTAATTGTCCTATTGAAATGATGTGTGGGGGGAGAGAACAAAGTTATGAAATGGTGACAACACAAGCATTTGATAAGATCCGTTCTGAGAACCGCAACAAACACCCTGCTCCCAAACTCTTGTATTTGCTTTTTGCTAATGCCTTTATAATGTATATAGTAGTATGTTTTGTGGTATTGCCGCAGCATAACAATAACTCAGAATGCATGCAGCAGCAAAGTATATTGCCCTCACTTATGATAGATCAATCACCTTGTTTTCGGTACAAAAGTCTGCTCTAGTAATTTTCAGGTAAAATCTGGTTAGGAAAATTTGAAGATTAGAAAAGAAACCATCCAACAAGTGACATAATAAAGTAAATAATAATTCATTACAATTCTGAAATATGAAGCTAAACCAGTGTATAAAACCCATCACATCACTACTATCAGTATTCTTAAAGCATCAGTCCTCTACAGCTACACATATTTTAGATTTATTTATTATTATTTATTTAATTTGTATGCCACCCACTCCCAAAGGACTCCGGGCGGCTCACAACAATAAAATAGATAAACCCATGTTAGATACAGATGGAGTTGGTTAACATTTTAATCACCATGACTGAGTGAAGGTAAAAGTTCTTTATTACTTAAAAATCAATTAATAGATGAAAACTAATTATCAAGCAGGGCACAGCTACTGTCTGCAATATGGTTTGCCAGAATTGGCTTAAAATAAATTTTTGAAGTGAAGTCTTTGAAATGGTTAATTCACTTAAAAGCTATTCTCATAACAACACTTTACATTCCTTGAGAGCCTGTCAAACATCAGAGGTATAAGGTATTTTTCAAACATTCTGCTAGTAAACATACATATATATATATATATATATATATTTGATTTCTTAGATTTTCACGGGTGCAGGTATATAAATCTTGGTGTGTTATGGTCTTTTCCCGTTTAAGGT
>JANHJO010002015.1:9978-21186 GCA_032468235.1 Pseudoxyrhopus heterurus | reverse complement strand
GAAACATATAATTGATAAAATGATCTTAGAAAAGAGAATTGAATACCAACTTAGTGACATTTCAAATAGACCCACTGAAATTTCAGATATCATTTGTAATATAATAAGACTTATATTCTAAGCATATACGTTTGAATCTATTTTTGTTTTTTAGAAAATAAAGAGTATTCTACTAGGCATCATTTTCTTAGCATTTATCAAGTACAATACAAGGAAAGTAAATCATATTTTAAGTACAGTATGTCGTTTCTATTAACTGAATAGAGTTTTGTATTTTCAAAACTCTGTAATGTTGATAGACAGGTCACAGTAACACTCTTTAAAATCATGAATTCTGAGAATATATTTGCTAAAATATAAAATAGTTAGGCATACATTTCTTTTTAACAAATTGTTTCCTTAAAAATTCTTCTCTGGCTATACAAGACTTTATTAGTTTCATAGTAATATGCAAAGGTCTTTCTTTACCTGTTGATCAGCCACTGCACATCTGGGAAATCAGGAATATCAATTTCTGGGCACCCTATGGTTTCACTAAATCCTGATAGTTTTGAGGATACCATATACAATTTCATTTGTTTTAGGAGCCCAAAATAGCCTTTTCATACAAGTTCCCCACCTCAAATACAAATTAATGAATATTTGAAGGGAACAAATACAGGTTTTAAAAATTACTAGTCTCTAATCTGAATTGTGATGCAGAAGAAAAGTTACAGAGAACATGAGATAGGAGCTACAGTTTAATACTGTTGTGATGTGCTGTATATAGCTGGAGGTCAAGTAAGCATTACCCGATAAGGAGGATTATAGTACTTAGTTGATTAGTGATTTGTTATAGCATTGTTTTCTGCAAAATGCACATCAGACATTTTTGAACTGTTTAAAGTATCTTATTTTTTTTTAAAAAATACATATTATGTTAAAAGAATAAGGGAAAAAATACTATTCCAAGTTTAAAAATATGTATTCTTTTAAACCTATACTTGTAAAAATATCTTAAGTGTAATGTTACTGGAACATGAAAACATCAGCACTTTCCGTTAAAATGTATTCAAAATCCTTAAAATTGATTTGTCTGAACTTAAATTCCTAGATTTCCTTGATTGTTGGGTGACTGTTCTAGTTTCCAGGATCATCTGTCTACCATAACATCTATCCAGCTGAGTCAATCCTGAAAAGTTGGTGTGCTCTGGGTTTTTTATTAGACAACATCAACTCTCAAGAGCTCAGAAGCACACCTTTTTTGCAGCAGCACCTGCTGTCTGGAATGAGATTCAGATGGCCACCCACTCTGCTGCAGTTTATTGTTGTTAGTTGCGAAGTCGTGTCTGACCCATCGCGACCACATGGACAACGTTCCTCCAGGCCTTCCTGTCCTCTACCATCCCCCGGAGTCCATTTAAGCTTGCACCGACTGCTTCAGTGACTCCATCCAGCCACCTCATTCTCTGCCATGGGAATTACTCGGAATCCACAACTACTTACTACATAATACTGGTTCAGTGAAGGCATCTGTTTAGAACATGGCTGTCACACTTGCCGTGTCACATTGCCATCATGTGACATATTGCAACATTTTTTCTCTTCGTGCAGCTGGGGTTGGCGTGGCCTGTGCGTGATGCATATGGCCCATGGGATGCCAGTTTGACACCCCTGATTTAGAAGAACCAGACATTATTTAAAAAATGTTTACAATTCATCCTCTATTCGGTGAAATTGATAGTAACACATCCCATTGCTGGTTTCAGGAACAGAGGGTGAAGGGTATAAGAAGGAAGACAGTCAATAATTAGAGATGATTTTGAAAACGTCAAAGAGTCCATGGGCAATGGGGCCCAAGACAGCAGGTCTAATAGCTAGGAGTGCATGGAATGCTCTTGGTTCAGTGTGTAATAGTACCCTGAAAGAGGGGTGATACCAGAAAGGCTGTTGCTGGGCATCATGAAAAGGTCCTATTGTAAGATAAAAATAATGAATGAAAGAGGAATTAGAAAGGCAAAAAAATATGATCAATATGTACAATAATAATAAATAGAATTTTATTACAGTTTTTAAAGAAAGATAAAAAACAATACAAACTGAAATAAAGTAAGAAAAAAATGAAATAAAGTGAATTTTTTTATGGGAAGATTAGGTATCAAAGCTGCTAATATAAAATCATTATCTGCTGGCAGATTCCAGTGTTTAGATTGCATTAACCATAGTTTGTGTTGATGGGCACCTATTCCCAGCTGTGGCAAACCCTGGAAAAGGGAAAGATTAATGACTCTCCCTCCCACCCACAAAAAAAAAAAAAATAGGAAGAAAATGAGGGAAAATGAATGTGTCCCTAAAATTTAACTACTGCTATATTGGCACAAGAAAATAAAGGTCAGGATGTTCAAGGTATCTGATTTAAAGGATAGGCAAATGTTTTAGAGCACTGGACAATTTAGGAATTTTAAATATATATGGTACTTTTACCTTTTAAAAATTACTGCATTAATTCTTCCTCAAATGGCTGTCATGATCAGGATAGCTTGTTACAAAATCACCACATAGTAAAATGTGAATAGTAAACTTTTGTCTGGGCAACTGAATTTATTTTCAAACATAGCACTGGATTACAGCAATTCTCATGTCTAGGCATACTTGTTAGGTTACGTGGGACACAAGGGCATTCTTAAAAATAAGATTGGTGCCAGAAAATAGCAATTTACTTTGCAGGAGGTCAACTTCCTATTAATTTATTTATCATTAAGCTTTGAAATTAAAGTTAAAGGTGAGTACATAGAACCTAGTAGGCACCCAAGATGAAGCTGCCAGTCCATTAGCATATGGGTGGGTTGAAGTCAGGCCTGAATTGAATCCTGAGTCATGAGAAATTGACTCTGAGATAATATTATTTAAAAATGGCGGATAAACTTTGGGGTTGAGTGGGATGGGGGGGGGGTTAAAACTAGTTGAAAAGGGGATAATGCTTTAGAACATCTTAGTACTTATTACACATGCATACTTTTTGAGAGGCTGCAAAATAATATACCATCTTCTCTCAAATCTGAGAAAAGTCAGTCAGAATATTTGTAAACTTCTCAATTTGGATCCAATTCATAAGAAGTATTATTCAGGTCTTCCTAGATATGAAAGTGAATGTTCAAAAGGGGTGGCTATCTAATTTCTATACATTATTATTCATATGTTGGAGTAATAATAAATGTGAAGGCATATTAAAATTTATGATTTTAGCATCTCCACTTGTGGCTGAATGTTGGTTTAATGTTCTTAATACAATTAAAGGTTTAATAAAAGAATAAATATCAAATTTAAAGGCACCAGTTTATTTTTAACTGTAATCTAGCAATTTATAAATAACTTTGTATTTATACCATTTGGATTGTCACAAAGGGATTATATATTTTTTTCTTTAAAAGAGAGTATAGTAGTATTCCTGTGGCTGATTTGAAGAAATATATTTGCCCTCATCTTTTAAACTGGCTATCAAACAATGAAATGATTAAATGTTTAATTCAATAGTTAAGTTTTACTTTGTTGATTAAAATGGAATATTTCATAAATATATAATTATTGGTTGACGTGCGGCCTGGATGGACACGCTTTAGGTTGGAAGTGGTTGGTACAGCAACAAAGAAAGCACCATTTTGCTGTGTTTGAGCCTTTGCTTTTTAGTCTTTATTTAATTCTTTAATTGTTCTTATATTTATAATTCTTTTTATATTTGTACTTTTATTACATGGTAAGTCACCCAGAGTCACTCTGGATATCAAAATGGCCAGTGTATAAAACCAATAAATAAAAAATAAATTGCCTGTTTATTGTAATTTCTTTTTCTATTTTTAAAAATTTGGTTAGTACTTTCTGTCTAATTTTATGATTTTGCATTTTTGCACTTTGTACTGTATATCTCTATTTGGTATTATTGATAGTGCATTTAGAGAATGTTTCATTTCATAGAATGCTTTTTTAAAATTACAAATGAATAGAGAAACCCACATTTACCTTTGGTTTTGGAACTGAAATAAAACCAGCTTCAGTCTGATGCTGCAGGCCTGAACAATTGCTAAATCGTTTATGTTTCCTCCACTTTGCTCGTTGATTCTGGAACCAAATCTATGTAAAAGAAAGAATCAAAATTTTAAAATTTTATTAATGACTACTACTACTATTGCTGCTTCTATTTTTTAGGAGAAATGTTTACAGAAAGCAATACTTTCTGATTTGCCCTAAGATACCAGAAATATAAAAATAGGTATTTGACAGTATCTGATAGTTGGCTTATAATATATTTTCAGTAATTGTTATATTATATAATTTCTTTATTTGTATATTAAACATACTGATACATCCACAAAACTTGGTGTTTTTGAATCCTTATTTCAAATTTTAATTGGAATTTGGAATTCTAACTTTATTCAGAATTCTGAGATTGAAATTAAAATATTGGGAGGAAAAGGATTTGCCTGCCTCACCTGTGTCAGCAGAAAGGGCAGGATGCAGACCCCATTGGTCAAGGAATTTTGGCTGGCAGAGTCCAGGTGAAGAGCCTTTTCTGCTGTGGCTTCTGCCCTTAGAATATTGTATCCTCCCCAGGTGAGAACACATCCATTCACTTGATCTTCCATAAGGGCCTGAAGACCTAGCCCTACCAGTTGGCCTGGAGCCTCAACAGGAATGCACCTGGATCATTCTGGAGGTGGGTATCGGATTAAGATAAGACCTTACCTCTCTCTGTGTACCTTATGCTTCCTTCCCCCCATTTTTCACTAATAAATCATCATCATCATCTCTTTTATTCATTAAACATGAAACTCAGTCAACTGAACATTTAAAAATGTATCACAAATACCAGTGACGGGTGCTAATAGTTGATACGGGTTGCTGCCAGCATCCTAGGTATCAATCAAGTATCTTCTTAAAACATACAATGCTCTGAGTAGCGCAGTTTTTTGCAGTTCTGCTGGTGTTATTCCAGGAAGCTGCAATTTTTTGATGTGTTTTGTAAATTTTTGGACATGGTATCAAGTGTCCCGATGACAATGGGTATCACTGTTACATGTTTCATCCATAACCGTGTAGTTTCGATGGCCAGGTCATGATATTTCGTGATTTTTTTCAGTTCTTTTTCTTCGACTCTGGTGTCTCCTGGTACAGTGGTGTCAATAAATTGTACGAGGGCAATTGTTTGGCCCTCGACAACCGTAATATCTGGTATGTTGTGTTCCAAATGGTGATCCGTCTGTATTCGAAAGTCCCACAAAAGTCATCGTCTCATTTTCAACAACTTTTTCCACTTTATGTTCCCATGACTTTTCGGATACAGATAGGGTGTATTTTTTACACAACGACCAGTGGATTAATTTAGCAACTCGATCATCATCTATTGTTTGAATGTTTACTGGTTTTTAATTTTGTAAGCTTCCCATAGTTGCCTCTAGATGAGATGGGCAGCACATAAACCAAATAAATAAATAACTTTTAAATCAGAGCAAATTCACTTTTGCTGATATTTAATTCACCTGCTAAATTTATTTTATTCTTGAGGAATTTTGTGGGTGAAACTTAGATTGAATGCATATATACAGCTAAAAAAGTACACAAAGATATGGTAAATATGATTAAACAATGGTGTTTAACAATCTACAACTTTCCTACATTTTATACAAGAATAGAAAAATACTACTGCTACTGAAATGATACTTTGTTTTATCTGATCATTTAACAAAGACCAAAAGATGTATTTTTAAAATCTAATTTAAGAACTTATAAATCAATAAGTGTGTAATATGTTTTTTTACTTTGCTTTGCTTTCAGTATCTGTAAAATTGGGATTGGTCTGGCATGTTAACAATTTTCTGAGGAAATTCTATGTGGTTAAATTTCCAAACTCATCTAAAAGTAGAAAACATTGTTATTTTATGAGATTCATTGCTTTGCAACTAAATAAAACCTCACTTCAAGGGAATGAATTTAGTTACAAATACAGAAAAAATGGTAATTGTTTATTGGGAAATCAATTTTTGTTACAGAGAATTTACTTTTCAAGCTTCAATAGCAACAAAAATAGAGTTCTCTGATGTATGATGACTGGCTTATATTTAATTTGTTGACATTGCTGCATACAACTATCTTCAGAATCTTTCATAAACCAAAAACTTTTTTTCTAGATTAGTGACAGGAAAATATATATTATGTTTTATTTATTTTTATTTATTTTTTATTTGTCAAAAACACGTATAGTTATATAAAAGTGGAAAACATAGAACATGAACAAGAATTATATATAAGTAATTAAGGGTAACAGTAGGACAGGGATGGTAGGCACGCTGGTGCACTTACGCTATAAAGTTTGTTGTAATCTGACTGGTACTTATCAGTTTTACACTTTTTGTTAATTTATCAGTATCAATAACTAATCAGCATCCAGCTGCATTTGTTCTACATTAGAAGGAACTAGAAGTTACCTGAATTCTGGTTTCCGGAAGATTAATTTTGGCTGCAAGCTGGTTGCGGATGTTGATATCTGGATACTGTGTAGCTTGGAAGATTCTCTCCAGTTCCTTGAGCTGCTCTGCTGTGAATGTGGTTCTAATTCTATGCTTTACTTTCTTGTCATCTGTACAAAAAGGCACCACACATTTTAAAAGAAAAGAAAATCCCTTAATACAGAGAGGAAATCTAAAGGATGCAGAAGAACCAGGTATATTTCAAGTATTTTGGACAGATTTATTGTGTCTGCCTCCCATTCTGTTTCAGAATGCCTGCACAAATCCTGAGAGTTTAGTTTTGTAGCTGAGACTGAGAGATAAATCCAGGCCTAAACAATATTGCCATCAGGCCTGACCCATTGCATTACGATGAATGCAAAGTGGTTTCTATGCCTGATCAATCGTTTATCAGAAACAAGTTGTCATTCCTCTCTATTCTGGGTTGGTCAGACAGCAACCGGAATATTGCTTCTACATCTGGGTGCAATATTTTAGTAAGGAAATTGGCAGACTAGAACCTGATCAGAGAAGAGTAACTAAGGGACCTGGATAAGAAAAAAATAGAAGTGATTTGAGGCATTATTTATGATTAATCTAAAGAAGACTGGTGAGGCCTGATAGCTATCATCAAGTACATGAAGGCTGACATGTAGAACATCTGCAGAACTATTTATTTAGAGAAAGAAGGGTTTGAATTACAGGGAAGTAGGCCAATTTCCAGTTCTAATTTCAAGATGGCCAGACTCCTTGACTAGTCTGGGCAGCTTACAAATAAAAAGAAAGACAAGTAGAATGGTGGTAAAAGCTATCCAACAATAGGACCAACTCCTTTAGTGCATTCCTCATTGGAAGTGTTGATGGCCATCTGTCCATCAACAATATATTTCTGTACTAGGTAGAGAGTTGGGGAAGACAATCTCCAAGATTCTTTCCAAATGTATATTCTATACTTCTAGAAGTCCATAAGGTTGAGATCCAGCACAATTATAAATTATAATACACAAGCGGCTTTAATTGCCCTAATGTGTTTTAGAAAACCCTATACTTCTTTCAAAGATTTTGGGGAAATATGTAATGGTACAAATAGTACAGTTGTGGTTGTTCCTACTGTGACCCCACTCTAGCTTTCACACATAGTCCTAGAATGGGGAACAAAGTATGAATAAAGTAAACCCAAAATTATTGTATTCAGTCAGACACCTAACATTCAAAATAGCAGTTTTACTTGGTTCCATATACCGGTATATTTATTTTATACTGTTTTAGTTGTTTATATGATGTACATTGCCCAAGTCACTTATTGAAATGGGCAGCTATAGAAATCAAAGACATAAATAAATGCAAGAAATGACATAAAGCTCTGGAAGAAACCAGGGACCATTCTGGAAGATCAGTTCAGGGAAGCAGGCAAACCATGTAGCTGGTCTACAACTTGTTACAAAAGAAAGTATTTCATTTGTTTTCTAATAATGCCTAATATGAATTTTCCTTTTAATCATTTTGTCAGGTACACATTATATAAATCTTTCATAGATCTATCTTCAGTTATCTGGTTCCTAAGATAAAAAGTGGTATCTACAGTTATCTGGTGTATATGACTTTACAAAATAACAGGCTTCCAAACAAACAGGCTTGATATTATGCATTGTGATAATACAGAATTGAAGATAATTGTTGACAACAATCTTTTCAGCATAGGATTCAATATATAATCAGTTGGGTAGAAAGAAGTACATCTGTCTTGATCTATGCTGTCATTACGATCTTAGCAAAGAATAAAGAGTCAGATTGATTGATTGAATGAATAAATACAACCCATTACTAGGAAGCTCCATCTCAAACCCTTGAACCTTTAGTATATCACAGTACAAGTCATTAGATACTTCTCCCCTGACAACTTCCAAGACTGTCAGTCATGACTGTCAGTCATGCTGAGTCTTGCTAGCATTATGAAAGCATTTTACAGGCACCCACCCTTCTAGCCTTTGGGAGGCTCCTTAAGACTGAGGATAGTCTAAGTAGATAATATGGAAGGAAGGCAATACAGGCTGCTATGGGGGATTCCAAGGGTTCAGAGTTTTGTTTAATTATCTTTTAACTTTTACCGGTATTTATTGTTTACTGATTTTATTATTGTTTGATGTATCAGTTTTACTATTTTTTTAGAGATACCCAGAATTAGGCAGAATTGAGTGGCTATATAAATATTTTTTAAAACAAAGAAAGAAAGAAAAAGAAAGAAAGAAAATGATGCAGTGATTAAGAACTGAGCAAATGTTCCTTGTGTACATATTAAAAGCAATAATCCTGAAGCTGTAATATTATTGAAAGAAATTGTTTTAGAAGAAGAGTTTAATCTATATCATATAACTGATATGGTTCTGTATTGGAGGAAGGAAAGACATTGTTAGTTATTCTTGTATGGGACCGATAGCAGGAATCCAAGAGATAATTAATTTTTGAGAAGATCTATAGGGATGCAGATTTGTTCACAGAGAACATCCAATTGTCAGTAGTTTTGTGGCGGATAGGTATTGAGAAAGAGAGGGCTGCCTCCATCTGTCACGTTTACTGTTAACCAAACACCACAAAGACTTATTTTATTTATCAGTTGCACTCATTCTGAGTAATCAGTTTCAAGCAGCGATCAAAACTTTACAGAAATGTATGTTCTCAGTACAATGCTTTAAAAGACAGACAGTAGAGAACAACAGTGGAAGAGGGTGCCATATGTATATTTTTAACCATATGAACTAGTAGCCAAATTCAATGGATTTCTCCTATGTTCATGTGTCATGTGTGTGTGTTCTCTGTGTGTGTGTGTGTGTGTGAGAGAGAGAGAGAGAGAGGGAGAGGGAGAGAGAGAGAGAGAGAGAGAGAGAGAGGGATGAAGTGGCAATTGGACTAACCAAATTTACGTTTGCAAGAAATTAAAATGCATAGATTTGTTAGCGGGAATTTCTATCACGATTGGTAACTAAACTGAATTAATATACTAAAATTACATTCTGTCTTTTGACAGCCAGTTTGGTGTAATGATTAAGATGCCAGGCTGGAAACTGGGAAACCATGAGTTCTAAGTCTCACCTTAGACACAAAGCCAGCTGGTGACCTTGGGCCAGTCACTCTCTTTCAGCCCTAGGAAGCAGGCAAGAGCAAACTTCTTCCAAACATCTTGCCAAGAAAACCTGAAGAGATCAGCATAGGCATCACTAGGAGTCCACAATGACTTGAATTTGTGTGACATATACATATACACATACCCATTCATCCTTTGTTAATTTAAATTCTTTGCTGGATAAAGCTAATCTCCAGCTCAAGCAATGTAACTAGTGTTGTAAAATGAGCTAGGAGACTGCAGGAGAGACAAGCCACAGAAAATGAAGGAGGTATGCTAAGAAATTGCATGGACAAAAGAATGAATGAATGAATAAACAAATGAATGAATGAATGAACAAATGAATGAATGAAACTAAACGGGGGGAAATCTGAATGTCTTCTAGGAGAGAAAGGCCAGACCACAAAACAAACATACTCTTTATAGAATCGTGGAAGTTGGTCTATGTTTGTTCCTCCTTATACTAAAGCAAATCAAGATGGAGTTATTTTGAGTTCTTTTCTCACCTTTTCCTTTCTTGGGGCTGTGTAATCTGTCTGCAATCTGCCCTTTATGGCTTGCTCGCTTGTTTTTTCCCATCCTCACGGTTTGCTCTACAATCCTTCAAACCAAGTAATAAACGATAAGGCACAACAAAGAATGAAAGCATCTGTCTGCTTCAAACTTCAAAAACTCTTCGCACAAAATGAACTTGTGAAAATGTGGAATAATAAATGGCCTTTCAAACCCCAAGCCTTTGTGGAATTCCCAATTAAAGCACAAAGCAGAGCTTAATACACGTTATACATACTTTTCAGACTTCCTCTTTTTTATTGCAACGTATTTCGCTCTGTTCCAGAAGGGATCTGAAACAGCAAGCTGTCAGGAGAAAAAGTGACACTGCAGACTAAAGAGAAATTGATGCAAAGCTGATTTAACAACATGATATTCCTATGTCATTATCTTCAGTATTATAAAAGGGAAAAAAACTACTTTGTTTGAGGGTTGTTTTTTTTTGCAATTACATATTAGATGTAACTTTTTGCCTTTCTGTAGGCTTAAATCAGAATAATAAGGAAACACGTGTGTGCATTTGAACTGTATCTAATCACATACCTAAACAGAAAGCTGTCACAGATATAAGAAACAGAGAGGTGAGAAAAGATTGAAAAAGATTAAATCATAAAAGTGCCGAGCATTTTTCATACTTTTTCCTCCCCAAAATGGTTAACCTTCAATTAGAAAGAGAAATGTAGTCGTATTCTGTTTTCCAAATGAGAATATTTAGGCAAATTTCTAATCTGTGTGGTAAGCTTATTTTTAGTTTTTTTTTTAGAAGGAAAAAATTAGTTCAGGAATGATTGCAACTTTCTACCTATCAAATGAAAACAGAAATTGAGAGAAATTTATCTCAGCAGACTGCTAATATGAAATGCACTACAAACATCCATTTTTCAAAATGCTGTGGACTCATTTGTAACTCAAAATATGCATTCTGGGGAAAAAAGATGCACAGCTTTGCAATTCACTAATAAAAAAAATGTGTAGAAATTCCACAAGCTGGGAAAAACACATCTGAAAGCCCAACTGGGAGGACACACGAAGAAGATCTCTCTCTCTCTCTCTCTC